>VZQC01007823.1:708151-753371 GCA_009823505.1 Rhizomys pruinosus | reverse complement strand
CATTCCTTTCCTCTTGACTGGATGAGTGTTTGATTTCCTTTTTCATTTCCTCTTCTGATTTCTTTAGTATTTCTACTTCCTTTTGGAGCTTCTCAATCTCTTCCTGTAGCTCTTTGCTTCTCCAGTTGGTTTCCTTATCTTTTTCAGCATGGAATCTTTTCAGTGTTTCTACTTCCTTCTGGAGTTTGTCATCCTCTCTCTCTAGGTCCTTCTTGAGTTCTTCATTCTCTTTTCTTAGTTCTTTGATTTGCTCTTTATAATCTTGTACTTCTTTAAGTATGTTCACAATTGTGTTTCTGATATCTCTGTCCTGGGCCATCCCCAGGGGGATCCCACTGTAGGAATTTTCCATAGGGTTGGTAGAGCTTGGTGGGGGATTATCCTGCCCCTTTCCCGTGTTGTCTCTTCTTTGTGTTCCTGGCATATGGGCTTCTCCTTGCCTGTAATCCAATGTGAGTCCCAAATGCCTCTTCACTGTTTTGAAGGCTTGCTTTGCTTGCCTCCTTCAGATGCCTTCGTAATCCCAGTTGGGGGCGGGGGGTGCTCTTTAGTCTGTGCCCTGGTACCTGCGCTTCAGCTGGTCTTGGGAGATATCAGATCTCAAGACTCACACAACCCTACTGTTTATACCAGCTGGGAGGATAACTCCGCCCCCACAGCCACAAAAGCCAATTAAACCAAAACAACTGGATTAACTAGATTAAGTCAAACAGCAATCAGCCTTGCTGAAGCACCCAGCTCCTACCTACCTTCCTGCGCTTCAGCTGGTCCTGGGAGATCTCAGATGAATATATTTTTTTAAATAATCACAAAATCCTTTCTGTGGTCGCTACTATTTCAGCTATCAGTTTCCTGGCCATAGGATAATGGAACCGTAACTCTGATGCCTTTGTATATTCATTCTGAAATCTGCTGGGGTGTGAGAGAAAGTCAGAGCAGCTCTGTTACCATAGCTGTCATTCAAAACACCTGGCCTGTCATCTTCAGTTTTGTTTATGGGGACGAAGCTGCAGTGAATCTGTTTTAATGTCCACCTGCTCCCAAGGTAGCTTGGGGGTCAGCACTTGACTAGTATCCCGGGCTCTGTGTTCAAGGTCCAGTACCACAAAACACATAATCATTGCTGTTTAGTTTGCTTTTCCACTGCTGTGACAAAACATTCTGACTCCAACTTGGGGAGGAAAGAGTTTATTCATCTCACATCTCCTGGGTCACAGTTCATCACTGAGGGAGCCCAAGGCAGGAACTCAGGACCGGAACCTGGAGGCAGGAGCTGAAGCACAGGCCATGGAGGAATGCTGCCTACTGGCTTGCTCCCCCAGCCCATGCCCAGCCTACTTTCTTACACTATACCTGACAACCTGCCCAGGGGTGGCACCACCCATAGTGGGCTGGGCCCTCCCACATTGCTCAACAATCAAGACAACACTCCATAGACATGGCCATAGGCCAGTGCAATGGAGACAATTCCCCAATTGAGGCTCCCTCAGCCCAGGTGTGTCAAGTTGACACTAAAGCTATCCAGCACAATTGACCCCTTGTCAACTTGACACACAAAACACATCACTATTAAACCATCGCCTTTCTGTTTCTTATCCCTAAGGTATGATGTTAACATTAATCACAACATAAGACAGTACAGCCCTTACAGTGGGCTCCTGTAAAATCCAAAACAAGTACTGTCTTATTTCAAAGGGAAGAATCGGGCATACCTAAGCAAAACCTGTGTCCAGCAAAGTAGCTCAAAGCTGGACATCTGGGGTTCACTCACGATCTTCTGGGCTCCAAAGGGTCTTGGCAGCTCCCCTTCTCTGACTCTGCCGTCCATGGCACACACAGCTCATCTTGCAGGCCCAGGCCAGCTCCATTCCACACCTGCTGCTGCTCTTGGTGGTCATCCCATGGTCCTGGCGTCTCCAAAAAGCTGGGGTCTCCACTGAAACTGAGGCAGCCCTTCACCAATCATCTCTTCTGACCTCTCCTGGTGCAAAGCCTCAGCTTATCTTCATGACCCCTTCAATTCCTGGGTCTTCACTTTCACCAGTGGGCACTTTCACCGGGGGCACTTTCACCCAGGGGCACTTTCACCCGGGGGCACCTTCACCCTGGGGCATTTTCACCAATGGCCTTTACTGACCTCTCAAAGGGCCAAGCTTCACCTGCTCTCTGTGACCCCTCCACATTTCAACACCAAAACCATATAGGAGATTCTTACACATTACCAAGTCCTGCTTCTGGCTTGAGGTGGAGGCTCGGGCCCCCTCTGAACTACAGCTTCTGTGTGTTGACCCTGAGGAAATTCTTCCCAGAAGATTTCGCCACAGCGATGCTGGTCTCTTGTTACAGCTGATTTTTTCAGCCTCCCCCTAACCAGCATCAGTTGTCCCAGTACAATAAAGGTTTCACTTCAGGTTCTGGTCTCTTGTCACTTATAGCTGGTTCTTCAGCCCCAGCTGACCAGAACCCACAGATTCTTAATTAAAAAATATCATACCAACAGCCCTGGTGGCCTCTGCTTCCCCTTGAAGCTTCACAAGCCAGGCCTCTATCATCTACAACTCTTTCAGCATAACTGCTCTAAATTCCATAGCAATGAACTTCAAAAACATAATGATTTTTCTAGCCCAAAGTTCCAAACACTTCCACAATCCTCCCCTTGAACACCAAGGTCAGGTCTGTCACAGCAATAGCCTACTCTCTGGTACCAGTTTATGTTATAGTTTGCTTTTCCATTGCTGTGACAAAACACTGACCAATTCCAGCTTTGGGAGGAAAGGGTTTATTTGGCTCACATCTGGGTCACAGTTCATCACTGAGGGAGCCCAACATAGGAACTCAGGGCAGAGACCTGGAGGCAGGAGCTGAGGCACAGGCCACGGAGGAATGCTTCTTACTGGATTGCTCCCCTGACCCATGCCCAGCCTGCTTTATTATACTGTACATAACAATCTGCCCAGGGGTGGCACCACCCATAGTGGGATGGGCCCTCCCACGTTGCTCAACAGTCAAGACAGTGCTCCACAGACATGGCCACAGGCCAGTCCAATGAAGCCAATTCCCCGGTTGAGGCTCCCTCAGCCCAGGTCTGTCAAGTTGACACTAAAAGCTATCCAGTACAATTGCCATAGTAATATTTTTCTGGATCATTTTTCTGGTGTGTGTATTTGAAGGGACAATATTTGTTGCTTTTGTTTTTAATGAAGCTTCCCGACTGTTCTTAAGAAAGTAGAATCTTCCATTGGTCTGTTGCATGGGGGAAATTCACCAAATCCACTGTTCTGACAGTGAATTCCTAGTGTGATCTGGGTGACTCTCCCCAGTGCTCTGCTGAACTCTAGTCTCTGAAGAGCAAGAATTGGAAGACCTAAGAACCAGGAACTTGGACATCCTTTGGGTGATGCACAGGATCTTGCACGTGCACGGTTGAGTTTGGGTAGCATAGTTGGCATACTTCAATCAGTTGTTAAGAAAAATCGGGGGGCCAGAGAGATGGCTCAGTAGTTAAGAGCACTGGCTGTTCTTGCAGAGGACCTGGGTTCTATTCCCAGCACCCATATGACAGCTAACAACTGTCGGTAATTACAGTTCCAGGGTATCTGAGGCCTTTTGACTTCTGTGGGCATTGCATGACACCGGTGCACTTACCCATATGCAGGCCACATACTTCTGCACATAAAAATTAAAAAATATGTATAAAGAAAATATCAGGAATGAGGATTTAGTTTAATGGTAAACTGCTTAGCATATGTAAAGAGGTTTAAATTAGATCACTAGCATAGAATAGAGTAGAATAGAATAGAATAGAATAGAACAGAGAGGAAATATGTGTGTAGCAGCAAAAGTGGTCTAAAAGTTGTACATATACCAGTTTGTGGTAGATATTGAGAAATACTTACCTAGTAAATTCATATTTTTAAGCTGATGTAAAACCTGGTGTAGGAGTGCACATATGAAATCCTAGCACTCAAGAGAGTGAGACAAAAGGATTGTCTGAGTTTGAGGGCAGCCTGGGCTACTATTGCCAGCTCATGTAGACAAGTCAGAAAAGGGGGTGAAGGTAGCTGTGTAAAGGTGAAGGAAATACTGTGTTTAACCACAAGGTGGCAGCAGGACTCTAAATCCTTGCTTACATGTTGCTGCATTGTTACATAGAAGATGTCCCAACTGAAAATTACTAAGTAGATAATCTTGTAAATTTGTTTATAAAACAAAGCATTTATAATTTATTGACTTATTTTTCTCACTGAGAATTAGAGACTACTTCTGGAAATGGAGTTCCAGTTTAAAATGTACTAAAGTTACAGCGAATGGGTTCTCAGGTAGAAGAGTAAAAATTGAAGCTTGTGATCCTAAGGCAGTTCCTGGCCCACAGAACCTACTAAGGATCTAAATGAGAGGATGGATATTTGAGTGATTCATTTATGAACAAGGGAATGCCATTCTGACATTAGCCTTATCCTCTGAATTCGTAGACTGATTTTTTTTTTTAATGTAGTATTTGGATCACTAGTATCAGGGACTCAGCTGACCTGGAGCCACTTACTATGGACAGGAAATGAAGTTTCTATGATAAGTGGGTAATGGCAGTGACAGTAGGAAGGGTGGGTCATGAGCCTGTGCATCTCACTGGAGAGGGTGGAGATATTTGTTAACGTGCCAGAATCACATGGATGAAATTAGGGAGAAAGTTTTCAAAGAATGTGGTAGTGATGGATAAGCCAAAGAAGAGAAACATAAGAGGCTATCACCTCAGCTGTTCATATTCACTGAGAATGTGCCAGGCCCTCTGCACTGTGCTTCACATATCACCTCACTCAGGCTCCACAGGCACTTGAGGGAAAGCCCCCAAATATCAGGAAGCATATGGGAAGAAAAGTGTCAGAGCTAAGACTGAAGTGTGAGGTTTCCGGAGTAGCCAGAACAGAGAGCAGAATGGTGGCTTCTGGGTGTTAGAGGGAGCAGAGAATGGGGATTGCTGTTCAGCAGTGTAAAGTATCTGCAAAGTGGAGAAGTTCTAGAGAGCTAGACTATAGTGTATACATGAACATTTTAAAAGGATAACTCTCACAATAAGAGTTCTTACAATAAAATAAAAAGTGGCCCAACCCTTATGAAAATAAAAAGTTGACACAGTACTTTCTTTTTCAGGCATTGTCTAGTATTCTGTTGAAGCTGAGACTCCAAAGCTAATGGATGTTCTGGGTTCTGGGACTGGTTTGAGGAAAGGTTCAGTAGGTAGTAGGGCCCTGTGCCTGCCTGCAAGACAGCTGACATCCCAGCATCCCAGGAGCATGTTCCAAATTGGAAGGGCCAGGAGACATGGCGGCCCAGGAGCCAATACCAGGACTGGGACACCTTTGTGTTGTTCAGCGCCACTGTGCTTTCCTTGCATTAGATCATAGGAAGCCCCAAGAACTCTGGAAAGGAATGACATGATGGATTGACAATTTGTAGATATCATTTAGAAACAGACGAGGAGCTAACAGTGGGGAGGAAGATGGCGGAGTGAATGAGAGAAGTTTCTATCGTGAAGAACTGAACGTAATGATGTTTTGACACATCGGGAAACAGTGAAGTAACCTAGACTGGCTCTTTGGGGTGAGCATTTGGCCAGAGATTAGGAATAGCTAAAACTAGAAGTAGAACTCATATGAAATCAGGTCAGCTTGGCTGTGAAATCTAGAAACATTCATAAGCCATTTGTAGGCACAGAGGAGGTGAGTGTTAACTAGTTTTTGAAGATTACAGTGGTTAAAACATGACAGAAATGAATATGTGTTACAGGTAAAATTTAGGTTAAAAAGTACATAAATGAAAAATATTACTGTCCATATTTTAGGAGCTAAAAGCATACCATGAACAGGATATTTTAAATTTGAAAGTACTTCATAAACAAGGAGAGCTCATAAGATTGATGAGTCAACCTTTTATAACACTAAAGTATACTAGTTAGGTTCAGCATGGTGGCATCTTGATTTGGGTTCTGAACTCCTACCTACCTGTGCCTTATAAAGCTGTGAAGCCTTAAGGGCCTTGAGCTCACCAGGGCTCTCCAGGCACCACGCACTGAGGGGAGTTGTGGCTTCTTCTGGAGGGTTAGTTGAAGCTGTGTTTGGTTTTCATAGGTCACCTCAAAATGTTTTATTTCTAGCAGAAAACAGCAGCAGTGTTGCATCAGATGGCCACTTTAAGCCATTGCCTCGGCCAAGGAGCATGTTAAAAAAGAGCAGCCACATGGAGGAGAAAGATGGACCAAGAGACGATGAAGAACCAGCCCAGAGTGAAGACCCGGGTTCTGTACCTTCTTCCCTTCCAAGGCAGAATGGCACAGAGTCAGAAGCTGAGAAAAAAGCACACCCTGCAAACCTTGACCTTGAGGTTGGTGTAGTGCTGAGCTGCTGACTATGTTCTTGAGTCAGACCTTCTGAGTTCTTGAGTCAGACTTTTGCATCTGAAAATAAGAGAGTCTGTGTGTGTGTGTGTGTGTGTGTGTATCTACACATATTGTCTTGCAATTTTCTTTTGTAATTGGTAAAGAAATGTGAGGGTTTTTTTCCATTGTACTCTATTTCATTGAGCTCAAAATGCTCTTAACTGTAAGGTATATTGTTGTTTTTTTAAGTATATTATTTTACATATGTCAAGGGAAGAAACATTACTGATTTAAGTTATACCAGTTATCGTAAGATGCATCTTGTTTTAGAGAAAATAATACTGAACTAATTTTGCCTTTCTGGGCTTATATAGTATTGTGTATATTAAATTATAATAGTTTATATTATTTGTCTTTACTTACACAATTTTGTCTCAGGCCAGTTTGGTTCATGTCTCTCATTCAACTGGTTTCACACAGAGATGTGTATAATCAGTGTTCATGGCACTGTTCACTCTTCTCTGGGAGTCGAGAGCATTTTCCAGGTTTCCATGGGAGACTGATGCTGCGTCATCACTGAGGCAGGACATCCATCCCCTCACTTGAAGTTTCACTGTGAGAAGCGCACCCCCAGCTCGTGTCTTAGAAAAGTTTAGAAAGAACATTTGTAGGAATGGCTTTTATAAATAGACTGAATCTGGATGAATTAGCCTCAGATAAACTATGCGCTATGTGTCTTGTGACCTGATCTTGTTTCCTTGACAACCTCAGTTTGGTACTCCATCCCCCAAAATAATGAATGTAAGTATGTTGGTATGGTATATCAACACACTGAAAGGCAGCACAACCATCTCTGTTGCATACAATAAAGATTCAGAAGTATGATTGACCTTGGATGAATGAGATGTTCTAGAACTAGGGTTACAAAGACCAGATGGTCTGGTAAGATTCTTTATACTGGAGCCAATCTTCCCCACTTGAAAGCTGGAGAAACCATTTTGAATAAAATTATGTGTGGGGCCTACTTCAGTACACAGTTCCAGAAACACTTCCAAAGACAGTTCCATTAGCACAGTTCCAAAAGGTAGATAGTTCCAAGGGAATAACTGTCCTAGGAGTTTGGATCCATTCTTAAAAACTAATATAAAAATCAGGCTTCTTCTCAAGTAATTGTAATGCTGGCATAGTATATTAGCTACTTTCAGGTTGCTGTGATAAGACACCATGACCAAGGAAACTTATAAAAGGAAGAGTGTATTTGGTTTAGGGTTTAGGGTTTCAAAGAGTCATAATGGCCAGGGAGGCATGGTGGCCAGAGGAGGAGGCTGGAGCAGAAAGCAGGCACAGGAAGCAGGGAGTGACTGGACATCAGCTAGGTTGTGATCTCTCAAAGCAGGGAGTGACTGGACATCAGCTAGGTTGGGATCTCTCAAAGCAGGGAGTGACTGGATATCAGCTAGGTTTGGGATCTCTCAAAGCAGGGAGTGACTGGACATCAGCTAGGTTGGGATCTCTCAAAGCCCAGCTCCAGTGACTTGCTTCTTCCAGCAAGGCCAAACCGCCTAAACCTCCCAGCACAGTGCTGCTAACTGGGGACTAAGCGTCCCAATAATTGGAGCCTATGGAAGACATTCTCACTCAAAGCAGCACATGCAGTGACACCGCATTCTTCATGCTTGGCATGGCAGATCCTGGAGGATGAGCTAGACACTCCCTGGCCTAGTTCCTTCTTTTCCTTTTCACTCATCTACAGAACTTCTCTGTAAGGACCTGCTCTCAGGAGGTGGTGCAGACAGACCTTGGTACCCTGACTTCCTGTCCCTTGATTAAAAGTGTGTGTGTGTGTGTGTGTGTGTGTGTGTGTTCCTAATTATTTTTACTGTGACAAAAATGTAATAGAAATATGCCCACCCTATAACTGCACTGTCTTACAGCAGTGCATGTACTTGGCTTCCCTTCTGACCTTCTTTCCTGTGGCCTAGGTCATCTTGCTTGTCATCCTACCCTTCCTGTTTTGTGTTGAACTTCTCCCTTGTAAGTCAAGGAGTATTTTCACACTTCTAGGTAGTCCTAAGACCATGTTCACATGGGGTCTGGGACATTAGCCCATAGTGTAGATCTATTATTCTTCTATTGCATACCATTACTCTGTTTTTAACAACTGAATATTCCCTGTTGGTCACTGTTAGTCTTCCTGGGTGTGGTCTGACTCTAAGGTCACCTTCTTGGGTTTACCAAACCCTCTTCCTTGGTATGTAAACTTTTTTTCTCCTCACTGCTCAGTTCTGACTGTTTTCCTCAGGCCTCTTCATCTTTGTGTAAGCTCTGACTTGGTGGACCACCTCTGCCTCTGCCTTAGTCAGTCCTGCAGACACCACACCAGATATTGAGGGGATGAAATTGGGGGGCATTTGCTTCCTGTGCATTCTGGCTTCCTGCCTTTCCTCTGTTTGCACACTTGTATGATTGATATTTACAATAATCACACGGAGTCCTGGAATAAACTGGTTGATCAGGCATTGCCTCTCACTCTGTGTGTATGTGTGTGTGGCGGGGGGGGTTGAGACAGGGTCTCCCTGCTGTCCCAGCTGTCCTGGAATTCTCTATGTAAACCAGGATGGCCTTGAACTCATGGAGATCTGCCTGCCTCTGCCTCCCGTGGCGCACGACACCACGCCTAGCCAAGCCTCTCACTTCTACAGTATGAAGGCTATTACTGAATATTTTTTCAGTAAGATATTATGATCGGCCTTGAGCATCATAGGATTTTATGTACTTATTGTGTCTGTGTGTCTGTCTTTTCACCTTATTTGACAACCGGTTTTTTATGAAACAAAGTTAATACTTTTTTCTCTCACATTAGGTTTACCAATAAAATGTTCTGGGCCTGCAGTCTTTTTTGTGGAAAGGTCTGTGGCATTATTGTGTGTTTTCTTCTTTATATTGTTTTCCATTTTATTCATTATTTATTCGTTCATTTTGTCTGTGTGAATACACACACACACACACACACACACACACACACGCACATACACATACACATACATGCACATACACACTTGCACACCATGGCTTTCTTCGAGGTCAGAGTAGTCAATTTGTCCCTCCACCTTTGCAGGATTCCAGGGATTCAGTTCCAGGCGTCAAGCCTGCACGGCAAGCCCTTGCTTGCTGAGCCTCGTTGCTAGCCCTTGGTTTTTCCTTCCTCATGGCTACTTAGACATTCAGATGTTTTATTTTATCAGCTTAATAATTAGTATTTTCCACGGAATTTCCCCTCTTGTCTGTGATGCTAATTTACAAATGTAGCTGTTCATGATGCTTCTCATTGTTTCGATGGCCATGGTATTATCATGAGTTTCCAGCTTCAGTTTCTAATATATAATTTGTATTTTCTCTCTAAATTAATTTTGATAGGCATTGCTTAATTTTATTAGTCCTTTCAGAGCACAAACTTTGGCACTGATAATTTTATGTTTCCGATTTCTCTTTAATTTTTAAGTTTCTACTACTATTTAAACTTTCGTGAGTTTTTGTGAATAAACTTAAATTTGAAAGTGTTTCAGGCTCTTGTCCTGTCTGTGAGAACCGTCAGGAGATCCATGTTTTCTTCTCTGCTGCTTCAGCAATCCTGATTATTTTGATGCTTATTGTTTTCATCACCATTTCTTTTTTTAAAAAAATATTTTGCTATTTTTATTCCATGTGTTTGAGTGTATTGTCTGCATGTATGTAAGTGTACCTGTGTCATACAGTGCCCAGATAGGTCAGAAGAGGGCATCAGATCCCCTGGAACTGGAGCTGTGGATGGTTGTAAGGCACCATGTTGGTGCTGGGAATCAAACCTGGGTCCTCTGCAAGTGCAGCTAGTGCTCTTAACTGCTGAGCCATCTCTCCAGCTCCTCATTACTGTTTCTTTAAATACACTTTCTAGTTCTCTAGATTATCTCTCTTTTGACCAGTTATTTTTGAAGTGAATAATTTTATTTGCAAATAGTTGGGTCTTCTATAAATACTTTTTGCTATTATTATGACACTTTATTATAGTCCAGAAAATACATCTTAAGCAATTTCAAAATTTTAAGAATTGTTAATGTCCCAGACTGTTAGTATTCAGTGGAAGTTCCATCTGCTTTTCAAAGTATCCCTGCTCTTCAGGACTTTAATGTTCTGTCCTTTCAGTTTAGTCAAAGTGGTTGGTAGTATTATTCATATGTTTTTAATCTCAATTATTTGATAAGGTTATGATTTTCCAAAATACTGTCTATGTTCTTGTGTGCTGAGTTGTCATACATGTTATACCTATATAGTAGGTAACCCAAAATATAGTAGAATAACTTTTCATTAAAAGCCTTTTAATTTCTGTTTTAGATATTTAAAGAATTAAAGCAAGATAAAAGTCACTGTTTATAGTTTTCATACACATTTATGTATATGTAAGCAGTTTCTGAGGAGCCTCCTTCCTTCGTACAGACCTAGCCTACTCTTTTGTGTTATTTCTCTTTATTTTATGTTACTCTTCTTCCATTTCTGATAATACAGGTTTGAATTGACAGGTTTTGTCAGTCATTACTTTTTTATTTATTTATTTTTTTTGGTCTTTTTGAGACAGGGTCTCCCTATAGCCCCAGCTCTCCTGGAACTCACTACCAGGCCGGCCTCGAACTCACAGAGATCTACCTGCCTCTGCCTCCTGAGTGCTGGGATTAAGGGTGTGTGCCACCACGCAGGGCCAGTCTTTACTTTTTAAAGAAGGTATTTATGTTCCTTTTTAGTGGGTGGTTAGACTCAGTGTGGACTTCCTAGCTGCTTTCTGTCTTGTGTGCTTCTGTCTCCACTGCTCCAAGCCACTCTGATTTCTGTTGAGAAGTCAGCAGTTACTCATTTGATTGTTCTTCTTCTATACAGCATGTGTGAATTCTCCTGCCTGCTTTTATGAATTTTTGTTTATTTTTGTTTGAAAAACAGAGTTTGAGTACAAGGGGCCAGTGCCTGGTTTCTTCATGTTGATCCTGCCTGAGATTAAGGGTGCAGCTTTCAATGCAAATGAGCTCACATCGCCCACGAGCATGGAAGGGATTTGAAGGAAGGGTTAAATTTCTGCTGCTCTGCCCCCCCCTTGGATTCTACACGTAGAAGTGTGTGTGTGTGTGTGTGTGTGTGTGTGTTCACTAGTCTTCGAGGTTCTATTCATGTTTTCAGATCAGATTGATCTGTATTGTTCTTTAATCTCAGTGACTTTTTCTGCCATCTCTGATGTTATTTTAAGTTTAGCCAATGAATTTTATTTCATTGGTTCTAGTGTTCTACTTTAGAATTTCTTTTTACTTTATGGGTATGGATGTTTTGCTTGCATGCATGTCAGTGTGCCCATGTCATACAATGCCAGATGAGGGCTTCAGATCTCCTGGAACTGCAGTTACAGATGGTTGTTAGCCACCCTCTGGTGCTGGGAACCAAACCCAGGTCCTCTGCAAGAACATCAGTATACTTTTTTTCTCTATTTTTTTAACATTTTTATTAAAGTTTTGTATATTTCATACATCGTTTCTCAGTCCAATCTAGACTCATCTCCCCTTCCATGCCTCCCACCCCACCTGAGTTCATGCACCCTGCCATTCCTGTGCTGTATCTTTTTCTGAGTCTTTTCAAGTTTTTTCAAAGCAGAAGATTATTGATTTTGGGAGAACTTTACTGTTTCAGTCAGTTCCCTGTCCCAGTTCCTGTGCTGTTGTTTTTCCCTCCAATCTGTGTTGCTTCAACATAGGCATGTATATACATATATACATATATGTATATATGTATATACATGTACATATATGTATATATATGTACATGTATATACATATATATATGTATATACATATATATATGTATATACATATATATATGTATATACATGCCTATGTTGAAGCAACACAGATGTTATATATATGTATATATGTATATACATGTATATATATGTATACATATGTCACACCTATACTAAAATGATATCATCTGTAAACAGACTGTCATTTCCATATCATATTTCAGGATTCACATTTTTCCTTTTTATGTTTATATTACTTTAAAATATGCCTACATACCCTCCACCTATATACCAAGATTACAAAGTCTGAAAATAAGTGGTGGGTTAATTCTAGAGCCTGTTAAGGGACTTATATTAGAAGAGCACAGTGCTTTCAGGGAAAGGGCTGTATAACATCAGAACATCCAGTATTCTTAACTACTGAGCCATCTCTCCAGCCCACTTTAGAATTTCTATTAATATATTCTTTTTTTATTTTATTTATTTCTGTATGTGTATGAATATACAATCTGCATTCAAGTTTGTGCACCCGTGTTGTGCAATGCCGTGGAGGTCAGAAGAGGGTCTCGGATTCCCCTGGAACTGGAGTTCTCCTGGAATTGGAGTTACAGACGGTTCTTAGCCGCCATGTGAGTGCTGGGGATCGAACCCGGGTCCTCTGCAAGAACAGTCGGCACTCTTAACCACTAAGCCATCTCTCCAGCCCCTCTATTAATATATTCTGATCCCCATCTATTTAGCCATTTGCACATACTTTCCTTAAAACGTTTGAGCCTATTTATAGTGACTGCATTAAAGTCCTTTTTTTTTTTGAGACAGGGTCTCCCTATAGCCCCAGCTGGCCTGCAACTCACTCTGTAGACCAGGCTGGCCTTGAACTCACTCTGTAGACCAGGCAGGCCTTGAACTTACAGAGATCTGCCTGCTTCTGCCTCCTGAGTGCTAGGATTAAAGGCATGCACCACCACGCCTGGCTAAAGTCCTTCTTTTATAGCAACATCTGGGTCCTGTCTGCATTGGTTCCTTTCAGATGTTCTGTGGCGGTAGTGGTGGTTTGGGAGACAACAGTGACAGTAGTTATGGTAGTCTGTAAGTGTGCATCATCACTTTCTGTTTCTTCACCTACTTAGTGACTATGGATTGACTATTGGATATTATGAATCAGACAATGATTTGTTTGACAAAGATTCTGGTCCCTCCGAACATGTTTTTAACTAGCAGATACTATTACTAAGTGACAGTTTTGTAGCTAGCTCATTAGCTTGAAGTGGACAGCAGGTATACCTCTGCTTAGTGCCTTCATTTTCTAGTACCTCTGTTGTCACTGAACCCTCTGCATGTGTACATAAGCCAAGGGTTTTAGGCGAGTTCATCTGGAGGAGCTGTGGCTACTACGCTCTGTTGCTCTTCCCCAGACTTGTAGCTGATCTTTCCATCATAATGCATATCTTCTATTCCTCGGGCTAGTTCAGTAAGCTGTAGTCTTCTACCACTGGAACCAGACAGATTAGGGAATACCTTAGTTAAAAAGATGTTAACTTGAAAATCTCTAGCAAAGCATTGTCAAGGTAAACTCTGACAGAGGGTTTTTTAAATTTTTTAAAGAAAAAACAGTCATTCTACCATTTTCCAAAGTGTTTTCTATTTGTTGATTTGGCATATAAATTTCCTTTGTAAATAGGAAAGAAAATTAAATATTTCTGCAACAAAATTAAACTTCTTACATTATAATACCATTAATTTATAGGCTAGAATATTATTCTGTAAAAACATGCTTATTATAGATACAAGCAGAGCTATTTGAAATGTAATCTTCAGAATTTTTACTGAAATTTAAGTGCATGAAATCCATGTGGTTTCCCATATAAAATACTCAGAAGTAGCCATCTACTTGTTTTTATAAATTGCTCTTCTTGTGGATTGCTAGTAATATTTATTTGAAAATAAATGTTTTCACTTGCTGTCATCTTTCTTCTTTCTTTGAAAACAGAATTGGCCAGGTATGGTTATACATGCCTTTATTCCCAGCACTTGGGAGGCAGAAGCAGATGAACCTCTATGAGATTGAGATTGAGGCCAGCCTGGTCTACAGTACAAGTTCCAGGGTAGTTGTTGTTACAGGGAAACCCTGACTCAAAAAACAAAGAAAAGAAAAGAAAAAAAAAAAAAGAAATAGAATTAAAGAAAATAAAAATAAAAATTCAGTCTTTGCCTTAGACATTTTAAGAGATTTAGAGAAGCAAGGAAATGTTTAAAAAAATTAAGGAAAGTGAAAGTTAAAGAACTAAAATAGCTCTTTTAGTGACCCCTTCTATTGGCTGAGATATCAAAGCTTTAAAGTGAATTATGTTCACTTCCTATGACAATGCTTTTGATTTCTTTAGTAGTAAACATCTAATTATGTTGATTTCAAGTTAAAGATAGTTTTAATAATTTTATTACCTCAATTTCCTCAATAAATCTTCAATTCTAACCTTTAATATTAAGTACTTTTTTTAAAAAAAATAGGACTCATTGTTACCAAGTCTGACCTTATCGTCCCTCAAAGAAAGTCTTGGAAATTGCTTCTCACCAGAATCTGGGGAAAATTCATCCATAAAAGGTAGGCCTAATTACTGTATCTTATTTTTGAATTTTGTACTCCTTACAAATCTATTTGTAAGAGTTATTTGTTTTTGTCTGATAATTAATCCTAACTAGGCAGTTGACTACGTGACTTTAGAACACAGAAGTGAATTTCCCCATGCTTGTTTCCTGGGTACCTGATGCAAAAGGCTGTTGTGAAATTAGATGCTAAAGTTCACTTTTGCCTCTAGTGTAGTCTCCAGGACATCACTTAGGGTGAAGCAATATTATGTACAGGATGCTTTAATACTGTGTACAGTACAGCATAATAGTTACATAAACTTGTATTTTTGTTTTTTAATGTGTATGAGTGTATTGTCTGCATGCATGTAAATGTACCTGGATTGTGCATTGCCTGTGGAGGTCAGAAGAGGACATTGGATCCCCTGGAACTAGAATTAGAGATGATTGTTAGCTGCCTTGTAGGTACTGAGAATCAAACCTGGGCCTCCTTTAAGAGCACCCAGTGCTCTTAACTGCTGAGCCATTTCTCTAGCCCCTGGTTAAACAGACTTTTTATCCAGACCTAGACACCTGGACAGAGTAGCAAGCCTCTTTGGGCCTGTGACTTTATCTTTAAAATGTAGATAATAAGAGTAATCTGCAGTAAAATGCAGTATTTGTGAGAATCAGAAGAATTAATGATACATAAAAGGCTCTCAAACAGTACCATAGGAAACATATAGTAAATGTGAGGTGTGAGCTGTTGATAAAATTTCTGTTCTTTATTTTGTAACACCCATAGCTTAATAGAACTAAAAGGAAGCACTGATTCTAGGATTGGAGTATATAACATTTATTAAGGGTTTACTGTGTAGTGTATGCTTTGTCATTTTACAGATTAAAAAAACAAATCAACCTGCAGTATAGTTTGAATCTTTGGCTCCTAAGTCTTTGTTCTTCTCACTGAATAGATTGATTCACACCTCCAAAACTTACAGTAACGAACTGAGTGGGGATATTCTTCAAATGTGAACATATAACTGTAATGATAAAGTGATTTTTTTAACGTAATTACCACCAAACAACTCCCAGCAATGGCCATAGTGAAAGCAAGAGAATGAAGACTTTCACAGTGACTGGAAGGTGATCGAGATGGAAGTTACAAGCAGTGGTTACCCTGAGACCAGTGGTTTCTTTCTGTTGGGTATTATTCCACAGTGTGATAAGAATCAGTAATAGAAACAGTTCCATGAAAGCAATACTGAATGTTCTTAGGCACAGGCTGAGCCTGTTTGCAGAGCCCTTTCTGAGTGTGTGCAGTAGATATTCCCTTGGTGGCCCTTTGGCCTGAGAAGCACCATGAAGAGGTGACACTGAGGAGCCAGGCTGGAATCTGTGTGAGCTGATTTGTGTGAATGGTGGCTCTCCACATCTTCATAGCTCAGCTGTCCCATCAGCACCTGCAGTGCTGTGGAGCCTTTTATCCATACACTGGGTTTTCTAAATATGGAGTTTGTCAAATAAGTAATTAAATAAGCAGTTTTCCATTTGTAGATCAAGTATTTTCAAATTGAATAGGATACTTTACATCATTTTTTTTTCTTTTTCTTTTTTTTTTTTTTTTTTTTTTAATTTTTGAGACAGGTTCTCCTGTAGTTCCATGTGGCCTGGAATTTGTTATATAGGCCAGGCTAGCCTTGAACTCACAGAGATCCACCTGCCTCTTCCTCCCTGGTCCTAGTGGTGGGATTAAAGGTGTGCACCGCCACATCCAGCTCACTTTATTTTTCAAGAGAAAAAGATTATAGGCAGATGTCATGGCGCCTACAATTCTCGCACTTGGGAGGTTGAGGGAAGAGGTTCAGGGGTAAAAGGGCACTGTGAGTAACAGCAAATTCTAGGCCAGCCGGAACTGTAGGACACCTGTTTAAAGAAAGAAAAGGCAAAAGATAAAAGGAGAGAAAGAAGGGAGAAAAGAAAACATTCACTTGTAGGAAAGTAAATGAACCTGTCACCTGCTTTGTCAAATCAGTAGGATTTAGTGCTGTTCCTCTGCCTCAAACAGATCGTGATGGAGAAGTTACTACAAACTCTGATTCCTCGACAGCAAAGGAAAATGAAGAGGATTCGCTTTTGATTGACTGTGTTACTCCTAAACTGGAGAAGCCCAAGGAAGGTCAGATGGCAGCTGATGCTGACGCTGACCTTGAAGAAGAAAAGGAGAAGCCTGGATTTACAGATGATGATGTAACCACTGATCCACTGCTGTCCACATCTCCAAGTATCTTAACACCCACTGATGCAATGGAGTCTGCAAAGGTAGGTGTATAAATTTATACCATTGGTACTATAGCTTAGTACATGAACTAGAGCTTCAAAGTACTTTTCCAACGTATAAACCTGTACTAGCTATGGTAACTCATCTTTTGACACTAGTATTGTGCTTTTAAGTATATATTACCTAATTTGAAAGAATTTTAACTTCAAGTAGTCTGTAGTTAGCAGAATGAAACCTAGAGTTCATTGAAAGCTCAGGTATATTAATATAATTTTAAATGTTTCAGAGCTATCTGTCACTTACAGACATTTAAACTACTTTAACAAGTGTTTTTTAAGAATAGCTTAGCCACAGAGGGAGTTCCAGGTCAGCCTGAGCTACAGAGGACCCTGTCTTGAGAGGAAAGAGACAGAGACAAAAACTGTCACTAAAGTTCTGTCTGGGAGGCTTGCATGGCATCCAGCCCCTCCTCCCTCTGACCCTAAAGGCAAAGCAAGGTGTAAAGCCCCAATACCTACTGTGTTTATTTGGACTTTCTAACTGAGCACGGGATGAGGGGCTTACTTATAGAAATGTGGCCACCTCTACCTCCATGGCTGCACAGAAAAGTCTGTCCTGCCATGGGCCCTGTGACCTCCCAGAGCTGCCCAAGATGGTGAATGAGAGGAGGCCCGACCTCATGGTGTTCTCTGCTTCTATAGCCCCTCCCTCCATTACTGCCAAGGCTGACTGGATGGTCGTGAGGGCTAGCTGACTCTCCAGGCTCCTCCTTTTCCCCAGGAAGGACAATAGTCAAGCTTATAATTCTGGGCAGCCAAGTACCCCTAAGTGTGGGAAGAAGATGTTTGATGTCCATGGTCAGTCTTTTGGAGGAGAGTCCATGCTACAGAGATGAGGAATGGAGAGGAAGGAAAGAAGAAAAGGAAGAGAAGGGAGGAAAAGAACGGAGAAGGGAGTGAAGGAAGGAAGTGCTTTAAGAAGTATTTATCGCTGGGCATGGTGGCACATGCCTTTATTCTCAGCACTTGGGAGGCAGAGGCAGGTGGGTCTCTGTGAGTTTAAGGCCAGCCTGGTCTACATAGCGAGCTCCAGGCCAGCTGGGACTAAAGGGAGACCATGTCTCAAAAAGACAAAAAAAATTATTTATCAATGCCTATATTTTTTCAAAGCAGATGGACATTGTCTGGAAGGTTTTATAATCCTAGGAATAGATTTGTGATGGGCAGAATTATTTCTCTTTATAATAAAGTATGCCAGACTACTGTGTTTCTAGAAATATACTGTGTAGCACTTAAAATAAATTTCTTCTGAGTTTAGTCTTAATCTTACAGCTTCAGATTGCTACTGAATACCCATCAGTGGGGCTGAGAACTTACTTACATCATACCAAGTATAGCCTTTTATTAAAGAAGGAGGTTCATTAAGCCACATTGCAGAAAACCCTGATGCACAATCTGGTATACTCAAGTCAGTGCTTTGGTACTCTGAAAGCCCACAGCAACGTTATGGGAAGTAGAAATTTAGTCTGACAACAAGGAAGACATAGAGCATGCAGATAGGATCTCAGAACAGGGACAATGTTAAATTTGAGTACGCAGTTCCTATATAACAAGTAAGATCATAATCTCTTTCCTTTGAGTAGACCTTTGGCTTTATTCTTCTGCTGTGCTGAGTGATTTTATTGCCTTTCAACCTAATAGTTCCCTGTTATTTTTGTTGGTTTCTCATTCTGAAAATGATGTTCACCATCTGAGGAGCTCACAGATGCTGCTCTGAGAACTTGTTCCTCCCCTTTCCTGTCACCGAGCTCAGCACCACCGGCCTGCTTCTGCTGTTCACTGTCTGAGCTCCTGGCTCTCTTTATCCCCATCAACTTTCACACTAGCCTCCATCATTCTCAGCCTCATGCCATACCCTGGGGGGTGGGGGGCAGGTTGGCTTCACCTGAGCATCCCCTCAGCTTCACTGTAGTCACTGCCTGTCCCTGTCCCCAGTCCTGTCTCCTTCATGAGCCACATTTGCTCATGTGATGCTCCTAGTGACGTTTAGGAACCTGGAGAGCATTATGTTCCCTGACCTGTCCCAGGGCAAACTCTGCATGACACCTACTCGATCCAGAGTAAGTGTTGGTTTACTCATGGTTTTGCTTCAGTCTGACATAACTGTGATGGGTGATCTGTGTGTGTTCTCTTTATCCACTAGAAAACAGTTGAAGACAGAAACAAGAAGAATAAAAAGTCAACAAACAATAGAGTATCCAGTGCCTCTGGCAGGTAAGTTACCAGCATCATTCATGGTGGGCTTACAGTCTAGAAAAACCCATTTTAATTTAAATTTTATGAACCAAATTTCACATTGTGATATGGATTTTTCTATTCATGAGCATTCTGAGATGCGAGAGTCTTTATGATAAACCTTCAGATGCTTATGTTCTCTCAAAACAAGTTACTGATAAAACAAGTCTATCACTGACTGTGATCATGCATGGAATATTTATGTTTATATGTTTATGTAGCTTAGTTCTCCATGATGTTTCTGTCTAGGGATGTTTTTCTTATTTCTCTAATGTCACTGTATAGCTCCTGGGATAACACTACTTCTGTTTACTGAGGCAGTTCATGTAAACTGGTAATAGCTTATATAGAAGTCCATTACTTTATTTTCTATTAAATGTCTTTACCAAGCACATCAAAAATTGGACTTACAATCTTCAGGTTCCATGGGCTAAATGGACTAATTGAAATATAAGAACCTAAAGCTAGGCATGGTGGCACACAGATGTCGTACCAGCACCCAAGAGGTTGTTGTTCTGAGTTCAAGATAAATTACTAGTACTCATTATAATAAGTCAATGAAAAGATTACATGTAGTTTCACCCTTGCTCTACTGATGAAAGTGCCTAGTTTATAAGTGCTCAGTAAAACCTTCCAATTCCCTTATATCATTATTAATCAAATGATGCATGGTCAGCCAACTTTTTCTTTAGCCACTGTGTACCCATTTTAGGCTTTATAGGTAGTTCTGTCTCTGTTGTGAACTTCATTTCTGCCATCGTAGATGGCTAGAGGGATAGCCAGTATGCAAAGTAGTGAATATGCCTAACACAGTAAGCCTGTTCACCAGAAGTCAGATACTCCCATCTGTCTGAAACAATAGGTCCTGTTCTAACTTTACATTTAGAGTGTTCCATGTAATAGAATAATGCAATAAAATATTAAGGTTGATTAAGACCTACTCTACTAGTATCATATTTTTATGTAATTTGAGATGTGGTCCACATTTCTTTAAAAGGCTTGAATCATGAATATCTAAAAAGAGAAATATAAAGTTAGAAAATTTAAATGATGTTGAACAGAACTAGGACAGCACTATTTTTTTTTTTGGCTGGATCATTTTCAACCTAATTATAATTTATTACATTGAATCATAATGTTGTTTTGTTTATTTGACACAGGGTCCACACACTGTAGCCCATGCTGGCCTGAAACTCACTGAATATACCAGTCTGGCCTTGAATTCATGTTAGTCCTACTGTCTCAGCCTCTCAGTGTTGGGATTATAGGTGCGAGGCTCCACATCTGGCTTTAGAATGCAGTTTTCAATATAATAATTACATATGCTAACAGATCTTCCTGCTGCCAAGTGCAGTTATAATACTTTATCTTGATCCATTTGGCACTTTTCAGATTGATGACCTCTGAATTTGTAAAGAAACCGAGCTCTGTAAGGAGAAGTCCGTCCACAACTACCTCTTCTCACTACTTAGGGACTTTGAAAGTCTTAGACCAGAAGCCTTCACGGAAGCAGAGCCTGGAACCTGACAAAGCAGATCACATAAGGGCAGCTGTTTACCAGGTAAAGAGAAAATAGCTTATAGTGATTAGTCATTTCCAGAAGACCATCTGTTCATTAATGAATAAAGTGGCTCTGTCAGAAATGACAGCACACACACATCTGCACACACACACACACATATACATATGTACACACACACACACACACACACACACACACACACCACATACTGCAGCTCTCTAAGGTTTTAGGAACTACACCACAGAAACATGTATCATTGCCCTGATTTCTGTCTGATTACTAACAAAATCTATGTTGAATTATGACATAAATTTTTTTGTTCCATTTGATTTTACATTACTCCAAAATGTACATCTGTATACTCCACACATACACTAGGTTTACAAAGTCTAAAAATAAACTATAGGTTAATTCAAAACACATTTAGGGATTCACAGTTTAACAGTAAACTTGCATGCAGGTAAAAAGACATATAACTTTACATTCCTAAATTATATAGCATATAGATATATGTGTTGATGTACTTTTAAAAAGAAAGCTTTACACACTTGTTGCCCAGGTGGGTCTCTGGCACACGGGCTTGCTGCTGCCCACCCTTGGCAGGCACCTGCCCCCCACCACTAGAACCACAGAAAGGAGCTGTGTGCATTGATAGAAAGACAGCCAGTGGCACACACAAAACCAGGCAAAACCAGGCGTGGGGGCCAAGCCTTTAATCCTAGCACTGGGGAGGCAGAGGCAGGTGGATCTTTGTGAGTTCAAGGCCAGCCTGGTCTACAGAGGGAGTTCCAGGACAGCTGGGGCTACAGGGAGACCCTGTCTCTGAAAGACCAAAAAAAAAAAAAAAATGACATCAAAAGATGGAAAGATTTCCCATGCTCATGGATTAGAAAAATTAATATAGTAAAAATGTCCATTCTATCCAAATTAATAAACAGATTCAGTGCAATCCCAATCAAAATCCCCATGAGCTTTTTCACAGTCTTAGAAAAAAAATCCTTAAATTAATATGGAAAAACAAAAGACCCCAAATAGCTAAAGCAACCCTGAATGAAAAGTGCAGTACAGGGGGGATTACTTTACCAGATTTCAAGGTATATTACAGGGCTATAGTCATAAAGACAGCCTGGTACTGGCCAAAAAACAGACCCATTGACCAATGGAACAAAATTGAAGATCCAAACTTGAGCTCATATCACTTCAGCCACTTCATATTTGACAAAGGGGCCAAAAAATCTCAATGGAGGAAAGATAGCATCTTCAGCAAATGGTGCTGGCAAAACTGGATCACCATCTGTAGAACAAAATTAAACCCCTACCTCTCACCATGTACAAAAATAAACTCCAAGTGGATCAAAGATCTCAACCTAAAACCTGAAACCCTGAAGGTGATAGCAGAAAAAGTGGGAGCAACCTACAAGACATAAGTGTAGGGACAGACTTTCTAAATCAAACAGCAGCTGCACAGGAAATAAGGACATCTGACAAGCGGGACCTCATCAAACTCAAAAGCTTTTTTACAGCTAAAAAAACAATCAAAGAAGTGAAGAAAAAAACCCACAGAGTGGGAGGAAACCTTCACCACTGATACATCTGACAGAGCATTAGCATCCAGAATATATAAACTACTTTGAAAACAAAGAAGAAAACAAATGACTTGCTCAAAAGATGGAATAGAGACAAACAAAGACTTCACCAGTAAGGAAGTAAAGATGGCTGAGAACCATCTTTAAAAGTGTTCAACATCATTAATAATTAAGAAAATGCAAATTAAAAAACCACACTAAGGTATCATCTCACTCCAATAAGACTGACCAAGATCAAGAAAACAAAAGACACCAAATGCTGGAGAGGTTGTGGGAAAGGGGAAACACTCATCCACTGCTGGTGGGAATGGAAACTGGTATAACTACTGTGGAAAGCAGCGTGGAGAACCTTTAAAAGACTCAAAATGAGCCTACCACCTGACCCATCCATACCACTCCTGGGTATATACCCATGAGATGCATCCTACTGCAAAAATCATGCACAGCTGTGTTTATTGCAGCTCTCTTCACAATAGCAAAGAGCTGGAACCAACCCAAATGCCCCTCAGCTTATGACTAGATAACAAAAATATCATACATCTACACAATGGAGTTCTAAGCATTCCCCTTAAAATCAGGAACCCGGCAAGGTGGCCCCAAATCTCCACTCCTCTTCAATATAGTGCTTGAAACTCTTGTTAGGGCAATAAGACAAGAAAGGGAAATTACTAATTGGAAAAGAGGAAATCAAACTATCTCTTTTTGCAGACGATATAATAGTTTTCCTAAGGGATGCAACAAACTCCACCAGGAAACTCCTAGAAACTATCAATAGTTTCCGTAAAGTAGTGGGATACAAAATTAACCTAGAAAAATAAATAGCCCTTCTTTACAGCAACAATAAACAACTGGAGAAGGAATATAAGGAGATCCTCCAATTCACAATAGCCTCAAAAAAAAAAAATACATTGGAACAAACAACCAAAACCACCAAAGATCTCTACAAATTCCCTCTAGGACTTTAAACCTGAAGGCATACTGTATTTTGTTGAAGGCTTTTTCTATGTCGATTGAAATGACCATGTAGTTTTTGTCTTTCAGCCCATTTATGTGCTTTATGATATTTATTGATTTGTGTATGTTGAACCATCCCTGCATCTCTGGTATAAATCCAACTTGGTCATGGTGAATGATATTTTTGATGTGTGCCTGTAAAGGGTTTGTGAGTATTTTGCTGAGAATTTTTGCATCTATGTTCATTGATGAAATGAGTCTATAGTTTTTTTGGTTGTATCTTTGCCTGGTTTTGTGTTAGAGTGATGCTGGCTTCGTAGAAAGAATTTGATGGATTTCCCTCTCTTTCTATCCTTTTGAACAATTTGAGTAATAGTGGTTGTATGTCCTCTTTAAATGTTTTATAGAACTCTGCTCTAAATCCATCTGGGTGTGGGCTTTTTTTAGTTGGGTGCTTTTGGATTATTACTTCAATTTCCTCATACGTTATGGGTCTGTTTAAGTTGCCAATCTCTTCTTGATTAAGCTTTGGTGAATTACAGGATTTCAGGTATTCATCCATTTCTCTGAAGTTTTCAAATTTAATAGAGTATAGGTTTTTAAAATATTCTCATGTGATGGAATCTTTTTGTTTGTCATGTTTCCCTTTTCATCTTGATTTCTATTGATTTGGAGTTGTTCTTTCTTTCTTTTGGTTAACTGGGCTAGAGGTCTATCTAGTTTATTCTTTCAAAGAACCAGTTTTTTGATTCATTGATTCTTTGTATTGTTTTCTTTGTTTCTATTTAATTGGTCTCTGTTAATTTTTGTTATTTTATTATTTTGTCTTGTCTTTTGGGTTTATGATTCATTTCTTGTTGTCTCTCAAGTGTTTTTAGCTGTAGTGTTAGATCACTTATTTGTGCTCTCTGGTTTTTTAATGTAGGCACTGAGGGCTATATATTTCCCACTTAGGACTGCTTTTAAAGTGTCCCATAGATTTTGTTGTGTTGTATTGTCTTTTTCTTTTTTTTTAATTTTTATTTATTCTTGTATGTGTATGAATG
This sequence comes from Rhizomys pruinosus, assembly GCA_009823505.1. Classification (NCBI taxonomy): domain Eukaryota; kingdom Metazoa; phylum Chordata; class Mammalia; order Rodentia; family Spalacidae; genus Rhizomys; species Rhizomys pruinosus. The sequence goes on along the minus strand of VZQC01007823.1, from coordinate 728,938 downwards.
TACTGTCTGCATGTAGGTTTGTGCACCCATGTCGTGCAATGCCGCAGGGGTCAGAACAGGGTGTCGGATTTAAAGACAGTTCTCAGCTGCCATGTGGGTGCTGGGGATTGAACCCGGGTCCTCTGCAAGAGCAGTCAGTGCTCTTAACCGCTAGGCCATCTCTCCAGCCCGTATTGTCTTTTTCATTTAGTTCCAGGGATACTTTTATTTCTTTCTTCTTGATTATAGCCAGTCTTACTAGGGTAAGATGAAATCTTAAAGTGGCTTTAATTTGCATGTCCTTAATTACTAATGATTACTTTTTTTATTATTATTAAACCTTTATTTTTTTTTTTTTTTGTCTTTTCGAGACAGGGTTTCCCTGTAGTCCCAGCTGTCCTGGAACTCACTCTGTAGACCAGGCTGGCCTTGAACTTTTTCCATAGGTCATACATCATTTCTCAATCGAATCTAGAATCGCTTCCCTTTCCGTGCTCCTCACCCCACCCAAGTCCCTGCATTCTGCCATACCTGTCCGGTATCTTTTTCTGAGTCTTTCCAGAGTTTTTTTTTTCAGTCTTTTGTTGTTGTCTCTCCCACTTGTATTGATACAGTATATATATATCTATAATATATATATATATTATATATATATAGTTATATATAGTTATATACTATTATATACATATTATATCTGTTATATACACATAAATATATACATACTATCACTTGACATTGGAGGCTTTTTTTTCGATGTTTCTCAGCCATCTTTACTTCTCTTGAGAAGTCTCTGTTCAGATCTTTAGTCCATCTGTAGATTGGGTCATTTGTTTTCTTGGTCCAGTTAGTTGTTTATGTTGACATAGAATTTGTTTCTACTTCAAACCTGCTTTTATTCTAACTTGTTTGCTATCCTGGAAAACTTTGTTTTTCTATTCACTGAAACGTTCATACTGTATAAGAGCAATAACCTTATTTCTTCCTAAGTTTGAGGTACAATTTTCATGCAATAAGATGGCTAGTTTTCATAAACATTTGAGTGTAGATGTTTGTCGTAGCATAATTTGTAATAATTAAAAGGTAGAAACAGCCCAGGTATCTATCAGGATGTAGTGATGAGATGCAGTGTGTTCATGCTGTGGAAATAGCCCAGGTATCTATCATGATGTAGTGAAGAGATGCAGTATGTTTTTGCTGTGGAAAGTCACAGAAGATGACATCACATGGTTCTCAGTTTGTACATCAATCTTTTTTTCTTGCCAAGTAATATTCCAGTGTTGAAATATTTCAGTTTGTTTTCTCATTCTCCCGTTGATAAACTGGAGTCGTTTCCTGTTTGGCGCTGTTCCACATATCCAAACTCAGTGTCAATGACCCCCGCGCCACAGAGAAGCCCGGAGTAGTGGCCGGAGGCGGGAGGGAGGGAGGAAGAGAGAGAGAGAGAGAGAAAAGGAAGGAAGGAAGGAAAGAAGGAAGGAAGGAAGGAAGGAAGGAAGGAAGGAAGGAAGGAAGGAAGGAAGGGAGAGAGAGAGAGAGAGAGAGAGAGAGAGAGAGAGAGAGAAAGAAAGAAAGAAAGAAAATAACAGCCAAACACTCATTGTTACTGGGAACAGTCCTCAGGATTTTTACCGAATCATGTACCACCACATTTTGTGTGAAACATAAAAATAATAGTTTTTAAAGAAAGAGAAGATTCTGTTACAATTTCTAGAAGTATAACAAAAAGACAGTCTGTCATAAAACCTGTATGTTTTTTATTCTAATTTTCTTTGAAGTTTATTTATTTATTTATTTATTTATTTATTTTGGTCTTTTCGAGATAGGGTCTCCCTGTAGCCCCAGCTGTCCTGGAATTCGCTCTGTAGACCAGGCTGGCCTTGAACTCACAAAGATCCGCCTGCCTCTGCCTCCCAAGTGCTAGGATTAAAGGCGTGCACTACCACGCCCAGCCTTCCTGAGACTTTTTATACATATACAGAAAAATGATCTTTTTTGTTTTGTTATATAGTACATATTATACTTTAGAAAATTTTATACATGAATCTCAGTGTAAAATGTTAATATAGTTAGCCATTATATTAAACTTTAAGCTCCAAATTGTAATACAAGAAGATAATGTACATATGATTTTGTTAAATATTGATCTTTATATATTAGAATATTATTGTAAAGAGAAAATACTATTTTATATAAAATACATTTTATATTTTCCTTTTAACATGTAAATCAGAAATAAGAATTCTAATTCATTTGGGCAACTTCAGATTTAATATAACCTTTTGCTTATTTTCACAGGAGTGGTTAGAAAAGAAAAATGTGTATCTACATGAAATGCACAGAATAAAAAGAATTGAAAGTGAGAACTTAAGGATCCAAAATGAACAGGTATTGTGAAATAAAGAACTGAAAAATCATCAATTTCTATGTCAGTAAAATATTTACTGGATATTTAATGTAACCAAATCAACTGTTTTTTTCCCCACTTTATTATTTTATTTTATGTGTATGAGTATATTGCTTGCATGTGCGTAAGTGTGCTGAAGTCATGCAGTACACACAGCGGTCAGAAGAGAGTGTCAGGTCCCTGGCAACTGGAGTTATGGCTGGTTGTTAGCTGCCCTATGGGTGCTGGGAATTGAACCTAGGTTCTTTGCAAGAGTAGCCAGTGTTCTTAACCACTGAACCATTTGTAGCTGGCCTTGATCCTGCAGAAGTCCGCCTGCCTCTGCCTCCCAAGATCTGGGATTAAAGGCCCAAGCCACCCCGCCTGGTGTCCCTCATCTGATTTTTAAGTGGTGAAATCTATATATAAAAGAATTGATTTCTGATTTTCCCTTATACATTTTTAGTTAAAGTATTACCTTATTAGCTCTTCTGCATAAAAACTTTCATTTTTTTATGCATAAATAAATATGGCATGACTGATTGTGACTTAATATTGCCATAACCACCTGATTCACTCTTAGAGATTGGTTTCAATTAGGACTTAGCCAAAACAGTCAGCAGACACTGACCTTCACCTTCCCTGTGTGCTGTCTTCATTGCACACCCTGCAGGAGCTCCTGACCACATTCTCCCTTTGCTGCCGTGGTCTCACATCCAGACCTTCCTGTGATCTCATTCTGTCCCTCTCACCCACCTGAGAACCCACTGTGGACTCAGTAGATTAAGAAGGAAGCGTTTCCAAAATAAATAGCGCTCTAACCAGTCAGCTCTCTCTGGAGCCGTGCCTGTGAGCATCTTCGTGCTGATCTGCACCACTGTGGATGTCTGCTGGAACATTCCCTTCTGAATTATGTTACCCCATGATGCAGTTTATGTCTTGTAAGGCTAAACAATATTAGAGGGTCAAACATTGAAGATTATAAGATTAGATAGTAGAAAGTTCATAATATGGGTACTGTATAGTGCCCTACCTGTTTTTATAGTGTGACACACGTTTTAAACATTTGATATATATTTGTGTAGTAGGAATTTTATGCTTTGATATTGTTTAAAACAAGGTTCAAACCAAACATCTGTACCTTATTATGTGAATTTGCCTTCCTTTTTGATTTTTTTTTAAAAATGTTTTTTGGGGAGAGGTGGGTTAGTGGTTAAGAACACTGGCTGGACTTTCAGAAGATACAGGTTCAGTTCCCAGCATCCACATGTTGGCTAACAACCATCCCAACACCAGTTCCAGAGCATCTGACGCCCTCTTCTGACTTCTTTGAGCATGGTACAACACAGGTGCACTTATATACATGCAGACAATACACTCATGCACATAAAATTAAATATTATTAAAAATTGGTTTTTGATGTATTATTTTATGTGTGTGTTTTGCTTACACGTGTGTAAATGCACTCATGTTGGATAATCTCTGTGGCTATCAGAAGAGGGCATTGTTAGCTACCGTGTGGGTACTAGGAACCAAACCCCAGTCCTGAGCATCTGTCCAGCCCCACTTTCCTTATTTTTTTTTTTTTTTTTACTGATAATTTTAAGGTATCACTTAGCCTGTACAGTTGATTTGAAAAAAATTTATTTAAAATACTTCCAAAGGCAATAGTTGCTTCTTTATGATGAATACTAAATAGGTCAATATCTGATGAGTGCTTTTATAAAATAACCTTTTAAAATGCAGTGAATAACAGGGATAATAATTTTTATAGATAAGTTCATCTAAATCATTTAAAGTAAATTATCTGCTTTGTAACTTATTTTGTATATGATAACTATTGTGAGATTAAAGGTAAACATATTTACATATCTGTATCTATGTTCGTGCACCTGTCTGCATGTTTATATATCTATATCTATCTCTCTCTCTCTCTCTCTCTCTCTCTCTATATATATATATATATATATATCTATCTATATATATATATATATATATATATGCTATTTCATCACAATAGAAAAGAGCAGCTAAGAGAGAGGAAGCATTGGCATCATTTGAGGCATGGAAGGCTATGAAAGAAAAGGAAGCAAAGAAAATAGCTGCCCAAAAGAGGCTGGAGGAAAAAAACAAAAAGAAAACTGAAGAAGAAAATGCTGTGAGAAAAGGAGAGGCCCTGCAGGTACCTGACCTCTCCCGGCCCTTGGTATCTAAACGTGTTGAACTCAGAATCAACATGTGGTTCTACTTTTCTTTGTTTTTAGAAGAGTTGTGGTGAGAAAATCATTCTGAACTTTTTCAGGCTTTTGAAAAATGGAAAGAGAAAAAGATGGAATACCTGAAAGAGAAAAGTAGGAAGGAGAAAGAATACGAAAGAGCAAAGAGACAGAAAGAAGAAGAGACAGTTGCCGAGAAAAAGAAAGATAATTTAACTGCTTTTGAAAAGTGGTAATGCAAAATAATAAACACTTTGGTGGGTTTGAAATTAAGTGTAGGCTTCCCTAAGATTTATGTAGTTGGAATTTACTAACGCCTCTCACTATCTGGTTTCCTATGCTGTATTAGGACGTCTCTAGTGTAGAGCCTTGTTTAACCTTCCGCTGTTTTGTTCTGTCCCTATAGGAATGAGAAAAAGGAAGCACTTTTGAAACAAAAGGAAAAGGAGAAAATAAATGAGAAAAGAAAGGAAGAACTGAAAAAGGCTGAGAAAAAAGATAAAGACAAGCAGGCCATTAGCGAGTATGAAAAGTGGCTGGTAAGTATGTGCTAATGCACTTCTCCTTCTTTTACTGCTACTCATTCCAGTTCTGCTCATCCTGTCCCTGCTGGCTGTCTATCTGAAACCTCTTAGGATTCATTCTCTGCTGTGCAGGTCACTCACTCCTTGACCACTCATCTCTTCCAGTGCTTCTAATACTCCATGCAGCGTCAAAGCTCACGCTGCGATGCGTGTTCCTTCAGCCCTCCATCCCAACTCCCGTGCTGACAAGCATGCCCACTCTTCCTTAACTGTGCTTCTTGCATCTGATACCATAAAAAGCAGACAAGAATATGGCTGAGGCTACACAGATTATTTCAGGTGGAAATGGTCATTGTACACAGTAGCCCTGAATTTAATGGGGAGAATGTTAATCTATTGTTCAATATATTTCTTAGTTTCTGTTGATGATCTACAGAAGAGGGTCTTATTTAGATACTGTTTAATGAAAGGGATCAGCTTTGATATTGACAAGAACTGTCTAGCTGGACTATACTGCATATATGTATATATAGAATAACAGATATATTTGGTTTTAATTTAAATATGTTAACAAGTTACTTTGTTTCTCTCAAGCAATATACAGTTTTCCATTTTAAAGCAAATATTTGTCAAGTAAATAACAACCATGAATTTTGTACTTGATACAAGTAAATTACTCATTTGTATGAATTATTTACTTGTTCACCTGATTCAATAATCAGAGAATAGAAAGTTTCCACAGTCTATCCAGCAAATCTTACCTGATTTGTGGAGGTCATCTCCATTTTCTGTCTAAAAAATACTACCCAGGTCATCTTTTGACTTGCATTTCTTTTCTTTTTTTTAATTTTTATTTATTTATTTTATGTGTATGAATGTACTGTCTGCATGCAGGTTTGTGCACCCGTGTCGTGCAATGCCTCGGAGGTCAGAAGAGGGTGTCGGATTCCCCTGGAACTGGAGTTCTTCTGGAATCGGAGTTATAGACGGTTCTCAGCCACCATGTGGGTGCTGGGGATCGAACCCTGGTCCTCTGCAAGAGCAGTTGGTGCTCTTAACCGCTAGGCCATCTCTCCAGCCCCTTGACTTGCATTTCTTAAATTGAACACATTTTCACTTATAAAAGGCCTATATGTATATATTATTTCTTACAAATTTATTTATTATGTGAACAGTCACTCCATAGAATCACATTTTTTACATTGGATTGTCTTTTCTTACTGATTTCCAGAAGGTTTTTCAATTGAGAAATTGGTCTATAATTTCTAAAACAAAATCAAAGGGTTTTTTTGTCCATTCTGTTGAGTTTCCCAACTTTGCTTATAGTATCTTAGGCCATGCAGAATGCAGTTTTATTCTGGAGTATCAGAGTTATCAATCTTTTCTTTTGGCTTCTGATTTTCTTTTTTTGAATATTTTATTTATTATTTTTATTTTTTTATGTGTATGAGTGTATCACCTACATGTATATAGGTGCACCCATGTTATGCAAAGCCTACAGGGTCAGAAGAAGGCTTTGGATCCCCTGGAACTAGAGTTACTGGTGGTTGTAGTTATCATGTGAGTTCTGGGAATCAAACCCAGGTCTTCTGCAAGAGCAGTCATTGTTCCTAACCACTGAGCCATCTTTCCAGTCCCATTGACTTCTGATTTTCAAACCCTAGTTGAAAATAGCCTGTCCGACCCCCACATCCCATTTGACTACCACGTTCTCTTCTGATAGATTGAAGTGGCTGTGCTTGTGGGGCAGATTAAAGACCCGTGATCTGAAGGGGCAGGCTTCTCAGTGCCTGCCCTCTATATGAACCGGCTGCACAGGGAAAAAAAGAAAATAGCTTGTCCAGAAATTGAGATTAAGAAAATTCTCCCATTTTTCTCCTAATGGCTTTCGTATCTTAGTGTCTTAACTTTTAGTGTCTTAACATTTGGCCTACAAGTGATTTTGATGAATGGTGAGAAAAAGATTCCAACTTATTTTTCCCAGATGCATCTTTTACCTGCTGATTAAAGTGCTTATCTTCAGTTTAAGATATATTCCCATACTTGAAGGTCTGTTTCTTGACCTTCTGTTCCATTAGTTAGTCAACCAGTCTCAGTCTCTCTCTCTCTCTCTCTCTCTCTCTCTCTCTCTCTCTCTCTCTCTCTTTTTTCTAGTGAAATTGATCTGTTAATTAGTAGGCTTCATATCTCTAAGTATCTGGGTGATTCTCATATTGTCACTCTTCTTTTACAATATTTCGACTATTCCTATTTATTTTTTCATATAAATTTTAGAATCAGCATTTCCTAGAGAGTACAGGACCAAAGTTCACTCCTTAGAGGGAGAATACAAGATAAAACACTTAGGAGTAAAGTGAAACACCATGTAAGACCAATGTGAAGAATGCTTAGAACTTTCCAAAGGACTCAGATGAAGACTTGAGAAAGTATTTTTCACCTGCCCCTAAATAGAAACAACCTTAAAATCATCCTTGAAACTTGTCAGTTCTCCCTAAGACAGCACAATGTCATTGTACAAAACAAACATCGTAGGGCTGGAGAGATGGCCTAGCAGTTAAGAGTGCCAACTGCTCTTGCAGAGGATCCAGGTTCTATCCCCAGCACCCACATGGCAGCTGAGAACCGTCTTTAACTCCAGTTTCAGGGGAATCTGACACCCTCTTCTGTCCTCTGAGACATTGCATGACATGGGTGCACAAACCTACATGCAGACAGTACATTCATACACATATAAGAATAAAAAAAAATCATTTATTTTCCTTCATGATATTCCACACAGAAAAGTCTTAATAGACGATCAGTATTAGCTTGTAGTGACACTGTCTTAAAAAGGAAAAACAAGGCCTGATATTTAGATGAAGCAGTTATGATTTCATTATGATCTCTTGATTTCATTATGATCTCTTTATTTAAACTTAAATAGTGCTTGCTTCATAAAAAAAAAAAAATTAGAGGATTTCCTATATCAAAAATGTATGGTCCCTGCTAAAATCACCTGAGCAATTGAATATAAACGTTTGAATTTTCAGTTTAATTTCCACATTTTCTAGAAAATGGAATAGAATTTCCCTATGGCTAAGTCATAGTTCTGTACCACAATTTTGACAGTAGTATTTTAACATTGTCCGTTTGATTCGCCCTCAGGAAAACAACTCATCAACACCTCAAGAAAAACTAGTTTGTTTCATTTGTTAGTGAAACTTGTACCTCTAGAGTGCACCAAAGAACGTAGACAAGCAGTGGATCAGTTTTCCACTTGTTACATTTTCAGCTGATAGAAGACTATCTGGGGAAGGGAGGGGAGAGAAGCAAGGAATTCATTCTCCACAGCTGATTGAAGACTTCTCAATAGGTTCTTTTAATTACTATTAAGGTAACATTCTTGGTTTCTGTCAGCTGATAGAATATTAATAATGGCCTACTTGTGGTCCAGGCTTAATTTAAGCATACTACTGGTAAGATCAAATTTGTTTCAAGTTTTCTTTTTAGCTAGTATGAGGTAAGTGAATAAAAGTAGCTTATTTAATAGGTCAGTTTCTGGAGATACAATCCAGCCACTCCTTTTCCCTATCTACTTGGATCATCTGCCTCTTCCTAAAATGAAATACTAAAATGATTGATGATTGAGTCTTATCTTCTCTTTTTGAAGGTTCTGAAAGGCTCCTCTTTGCTTTAGTAGCCATAGCAGCAGCAAACATTCTTGGGGAGCAAGGATGTGGGTAGTGAGCTCTCTCCTTCCTGTCATGGTGTATGTGAATATTTTCTGTGCATGGAAATCTTCTATCACCCCATTGGTCATGTGACACTTCTCAACCCATCTATGTACTGATGCAAGAGACAGACAGTCAATAATTCACGCCCATTGTCTTCCTCAATTCATCAGCCTGCAGAGGCAGGGTTCTCTAAGGCATCCTTTATACTACTGTTGTTTGTTTGTTTGTTTTGTTTTGGGTTTTTGTTTTTTAGTGATAGGAAGAAATCACGTAACCCAGATGTTCTAGTTTGTCTTCTATTGCTGTGACAAAACACTGACCAACACCAACTTGGGGAGGAAAGGGTTTATTCAGCTTACATCTCCTGGGTCACAGTTCATTACTTAGGGAGCCCAAGGCAGGAACTCAGGGCAGGAACCTGGAGGCAGGAGCTGAAGCACATGCCATGGAGGAGTGCTGTTCACTGGCTTGCTCTCTGGCTCATGCCCAGCCCACCTTCTTATACTGTACACAACAACCTGCCCAGGGTGGCACCACTCATTGTGGGCTGGGCCCTCCCACACTGCTCGACCATCAAGATAATACTCCACAGATGTGGCCACAGGCCAATCCATAGGAGCCAATTCCCCAGTTGAGGATCCCTCAACCCAGGTGTGTCAAGTTGACACTAAAGCTATCCGGCACACCAGACTTTTAGTTTTTACAGAGAGTCAAAGGTACCAGGAAACAATACAGGTTTCAGGATGGAAAGGCCCAGTGCTTTTCAGAAACCAAGTAAATGTGTCCCTGATAAATGTTTCAATTTTGTGCTAATCCCTAGATAGACATTTCATTAAAGGGGGTACAAGTGAGATGGACTGAAATTCCCTGGTATGATAAGAAAGAGACATCTAAGATCACACTTCAGAAATAATATGGAACAGGACTGTTATTACTCTGTTCAACCAATAAAATACAAATTAGCACATCTTCCTCTGTGAAGCTACATTCGTTCTACCTCACTGAATTATCCCATCATATACCAGCGTACTTAATCTAAAACAAAAATGAACCCTCTACTCAGCATTTCCTTCCAGTTATGATCCCACTGTCTGCTCTTCTTCATAGCTAAAGTTCTGCAAAGCTTGTGGACACTTCCAGAATTCCTCGAATTCTTTTCTGCCTTATGCACATGGCCTTGTCCATCTCTAGCACCACTAACGCTGCCCTTGAACAGTTCTGGGTGGCCAAGCCATCTGGCACTGTGGTGCTTTGGTCAGTTGTTTCCCCTTCTACAGTCCCCCTCCCTTGGTCCTACTCCCTCAGCCGCTCCGCTCGTCACTGCCAGTATTCTTTACCCCAGCTGGGCCTTACCGTGGCCTGCAGTGCCGACAGGCTGCTGCTCCTGCGCACGGCCTGTTTCCTCAAGTGCCTCTGCTCTCCTGTCTCCCAGCAAGCTTGGTCACACTGGCTCCCCTTGTTTCCTCCTTGTCTCAAGCTTGATCACACTGGCTCCCCTTGTTTCCTCCTTGTCTCAAGCTTTTCCCACCTGTCTGTGCCCTAAGCCTTCAGGTTTCTCTACCTGGAATGTTCCCTCCCAAAGCTTCCACAGATGGCTTATCTTATCCAGCCTGTGTTACTTTAAACTGGAGATCCCTATATCCCTCTTTCTTTGAAGTACATACTCTCTTTTATTCTTGGTCATAGCTGTTATTTTTGTTTCAGAGGCATTCACACAATTTAAGATATCTGTTACTGATTTACTTGTTTTATTATTTGTCCATTTTGAATGTTCACTGAGTATCATATTTATGTTTTTGGATTTGATAATCACTTTGTGCTTGACCCCAAATAGAAACTTGACAGTTGAATCAAGAAACAAAAATCAAGGCAGCATGGTTTTGGTAAAATCAAAGAACCATAAGAGAGCTTGGGACATGTGTGAGGACATGACGTATGAAAAACAACACAAGTTATTGGTGGCAGGAGAATCACTGTTAGAATAATTTCTGTGGTATTTAGACTTCAAAGAACTGTCTTACAGCAGAAAAATACCAAAAGACTTAATGTGGTAAATATAAAATACCAAGCATTTCTCAGAACCAAAAGCAAGTAGACCATAATATTCTTCCAGTATCATGGGATTGGACATGTTTTCCATAGCTATAAGTGCTGTAAAGTGATAAAGAAAAATGACATTATCAAATTGAAAAGCATTAGTGTATCAAAATTTTAGAAGTCAATGTTAGATCTGGTGGGAAAGTTAATTCCTACAGCTGCTTAAGAGAATAAATTGTTGTTATTAAGTAAAGTTGACCTTACATGAACGATACCAGGTAAAGTGAGGGGTGAGGGAAGACGTGATACAGAGCTGTTGCCTACCCTGAGGAGTTTGGGTCGTGCTCAGTGGACACTCATCTGCTGATGAGATTACTCTGTAGTTGTTTGTGTTTGAATTATTTAATGCATTTTGTAGAGCACTAGCCTGGTATTAATAATTCCTTCTGGTAAACAGCTTTAGAACTGGATATCTAGATTTTTATGATAACAATAGGTTATATCTTCACCTTTTCTTTTTTTTTTTTTGTCTTTTTGAGACAGGGTCTCCATGTAGCCCCAGCTGTCCTGGAATTCACTCTGTAGACCAGGCTGGCCTTGAACTCACAAAGATCTGCCTGCCTCTGCCTCCCAAGTGCTAGGATTAAAGGCGTGCGCCACCGCCACCACACCCAGCTCAGAGTTACCTTTTCAGAAGGTGAAGTGGTATTATAGAACAATAGTCACACCCCATTGGGGGAATAATGGTTCCTTCTGGTCAAGTGCATGAAATCTTGCTGAAGACCTAATATTCCAAGCTAAGTAAAATACAAACAAATTCATCCACTTGAACAGGTCAACCACTTGGCCAAGGGACCACCTCCCAGGAAGGCAGGACACTATGAGGAATGCAGACTCATCTTAAACCAAGCTAAAGAAATGAGATGATGAGATACTGTGCTTTTCCTCCCAGAACTCTCCCACACTTGTCTCTTACAGAGCACAGCCACAAGCTTCCTAATCTGCCTGATTTCCTGAATTACTCAGAAAAGTTTAACTTTTTCCTTTTCTTCTTTCTCCTCTTCTCAGGGTGTTTCCCCTAACACTTCGGTCATCACTCACTCTTCCTCCCCAGCACGTGGCTGCCTGTGGCCACTTGGCTGACCTCTGCGCTGGTTTCATTTGGGTGTCCCTTTTGGCCTTCTCTCCTCCACTCTCTAGGCAATGCTGAGGTTTACATCTTGCCTGTGTTGGGGTTTTACCTTTAAACTATAATAAAATTGTCCTTTTTGAGTAAACTTTGACTTTGCTTGACTTTCAAACAAAATCATGCAAAAATAACGTTTACATTATTTAAAAATAACCAAACTAGCCGGGCGTGGTGGCACACGCCTTTAATCCTAACACTTGGGAGGCAGAGGCAGGCAGATCTTTGTGAGTTCAAGGCCAGCCTGGTCTACAGAGTGAATTCCAGGACAGCTAGGGCTACAGGGAGACCCTGTCTCGAAAAGACCAAAAAATAAAAAAATAAAATAAAATAACCAAACTACTAAAAATTTAAAGCATTGCCATCCCTATAATAAAGTAGGCCAAATAATTTGACAGAAAAATCACAAAAGGGCAACAAAATGTTTAAAAATGTGTTCGAGGTCAATAATAAATGGAATGTCTGGGCCTGGAGAGATGGCTCAGTGGTTAAGAACACTGGGTGCTCTTGCAGTGGGCCCGGGTTTGATTCCCAGCCTTCACATGGCAGCTAACAGCACTGCATCCTTAACTCCATTTCCAGGAGATCCGATGCCCTCTGATCTCTATGGGCATTGTGTAACATGGGTCCAGTTACATACATGCAAGTAGTATACTCATAGCCATAAAATAAAAACAATAAGTAAAATATTTTTAAATAATACAAAGAATGTGAACCTGGGTTTTCAAGTATCAGTGGGGTGCCCTGTGTTGCCGTGGCACAGGCAGACACGGCTCTGTAAATTTACACATGGAAATCTGATGTCAGAGGGTCATCACTAACTTAATAATCGCTATATTGTTGTAAAACTGTAGAATAACAAGTTTTGGGGTTTGTTGTGTTGTTGATGATGTTGTTGATGTTGTTTTGAAATAGAGACTTGCTGTGTAGCGCAGGCAGGCCACCACCTTGTGATCTTCCTTCCTCAAGCCGCCCAGGTGCTGGGGTTACAGGCACGCACTACCATGCCCAGGATTTTATTTTGTTATCGTTTTCCTCCTTCCTCTTCCTCTCCCCCTTTTCCTCCTTCCTCTTCCTCTTCCCCCTTTCCTCCTTCCTCCTTTATCACTGTCATCTGTCTGGGACAGGATTGCTCCAGCTCAGGTTGTCCTGGAACCCACAACATGGCCTGAGCTGGCCCCAATTTCATGTCTGTCCCCCTACCTCCACCTCCTGAATTCTGGGATTGTAGATGTGAGCAACTTTGCCTAGTTGTACATAATTTTAATATTATAACTTAAAAAAATTAAAGTGAAGTGAAACTAAGCATGAAGGTAACCTTCTGAAATTCCAGAATTTCAGAGGTAGAGGCAGGAGGGTTAGAGAGCCGAAGTCATTCTTGGCTTCATAGTGAGTTTGATTCCAGACTGGGCTGTATGAGATCCTGACTCAAAAAAAAAAAAAAAATCCCAAACGGCCGGGTGTGGTAGTGCACACTTTTAATCCTAGCACTTGGGAGGCAGAGGCAGGCGGATCTTTGTGAGTTCAAGGCCAGCCTGGTCTACAGAGTGAGTTCCAGGACAGCTGGGACTATAGGGGAGACCCTGTCGCGGAAAGACCAAAAAAAAAAAAAAAAGAAAAAGTGTGACATTAATAGCTATTAATAGTAGATTCATCCATATCAGCAATATTCCCTAGATAGGGTTTCTTTATAACTAATTAAATTAAGAAATCATATACAAAGATCTTATAATGGATGATTTTGTTCTTCAGCAAGCAGTCTGATTTGCTAACAGTGTTCACACAATGTATATAAACTTACAGTTTTCTATTTTTTTCTTTAGGAAAAGAAAGAAAGGCAGGAAAGAATTGAACGGAAACAAAAGAAACGGCAGTCGTTCCTTGAAAACGAGGCCCTCCCTCCATGGAGCCCTTCGAATAGAACTGTGTCCTCAAAAGTATTTTGACAATTCTGGTTCTTATATTTATCAATTCACCACCTCTCACCATGTATTTAAAACCATTCCTTTAATTATTTATAATTAGAAGAGTCTAATTGCAGAAACTTCTGCTGACAATGAGAAAGATACTCTGGAGTTTAATCAGTGAAAGCACTTCTTGAACTATAGATAAACTGCCTCAGATGAGATGTGTATAATCAGGTTGCTGGGAAAATTAAAATGCGTAAAGTTTTGCCATGTCCTGATAATTCCTGAAGTGGAGTGATCTAGGGTCTCTCTCACTGAACTCTGCATGTTTTTAAAGTGTGTGTAAAGCCACTAATGAAAAGGATTCTGTGTAGGTACCAGAATCTTAAGAGTAATTGAATTGGTGAAAGCTTGTGCATTCAGATTAGAATTTGTAAATTAATGGTCCTTGGAAGTATGTATTCATATATCATTTCTTCTGACTCTTGATATTCAGCTCAAAGCAGTTGCTTCTGCTCTGTACCAGTTAGAGTCTTGGTGGATGGAAGCAGTATAACTGATTAGTAACTCACTTAAGAATTTTTGCCTTGCTCTTTAATCTATGTGTGTGTTACCTGTTTCATGCTTACCTGACAATCATAGGCACTTTAACAATGAGCTCACCTCAAGTTTTCTTTCTAAATTTTTCTCCCTTTGTTTCCTATTTCATTAACTCTGAGATGCATCAACTTCAAGGCAGTGGTATACTGAGCACCACAGTTGTGGAAATGTTACTGGAGTTTAAGGTCATTGTCAAAATTATTTCTAGAATAATGTTGTAAAGGTGATATAGCCAACTATTGCCCTCTTAACTAATCCAAAGTTTTACAGCTTTCATTTAGAACCAGCTGAATAGAAAAGTGTAATTTGTAAAAATATTCATGAACCTTTATCTGTTTATTTATTTGATCTCTCCTTATCATGTATCAACTGGTCTCATACTTGACCTGGTCATCTGCTTTGTTACAGACCAATTGTTCACTTGCTGCTGTAGTTAATAATGCAGTGCAGAGACAATCAATGAAAAGAAGCACTTGTTACCATTTATTAAACACTTATGGCATCTCTGCTAGATCTTTACAAATACTAATTGTCAGCTTTGCAGCAACTGTCCAGGGTAGGGTTATTAGTTTCATTGTACAGATCAAAATATTGAGGCCCAGGAAATTGCTTGCCATACAGCTAACATGTGACTGCCTGAGGACCAACACCAGGGGTATCTGTCTGAGCATCTCCCTTGGGATCCAGCTGACTGCAGTTTATGGGTTTTGACAGGCTTCTGTATTAATCAACCTTGCAAGTGCATGTCAACTCTCAGGAGCCTAAAGTCATGTACTGTTAGCTACAGATTATCTTTTCCTAGTTACTTGAGAGATATAGGACCTCCTTAAATCTATGAAATGAAGTGAGAATTCATGGCATTTAAGGTATTATTCAAACATCTTCAACCTGATTTTGGAATGTCAACAAAGGCAGCAGGTTATGTAAGTAGGCTTTGAGATTTCAGCATTTCAACTTTGAGCAGTAACTTTGCTGTGGTGTGTGCATGCAAAATAAGCTGTCATGGACTGCTTTGTAGCATCACAGATTGTATCACATAGACAAGGAACATCCACAGATTAGACTAAAAGCTTTTTGATATTGCCAGAAGAAGCTGAAATGATTACCAGCCATGTGCGCTGTAAGGGTGGGGTTCAGAACTTCCTGCTCATGTGCTTCCCCACAGTACCAAACACAAAGCCTGCCGGGATAGACTGGTAAGTTGAAGTAGTAAGTGGAACTGAAAAGATGACGGCAGACTCCAGGGATCAGACACTGTAGATGTCTCTGTCCTAATTGTCACATTGTGTACTTTAACTCCCTGATATTTTTCCTGCAGTATTGTATTTGGTACTTTTACTGTTACCTCCTAAATTATGATAATTAAATGATGTTACCTCACTAATATAAAGTAGCTGGAACATAAGGACCATTTACCACATCCACTTCATGGATATGAGGTTAACATTGGGAAAGCAGGTGTGGGTCAGGGAAGGAACAGTGGTTATTTGGCATTGCACATTTTTTTTTGAAACAGGGTCTCCCTTTAGTCCCAGCTGGCCTGGATCTCAGTATGTAGACCAGGCTGGCCTTGAACTCAAAGAGATTGGCCTGACTAAAGGCGTGTGTTATCATGCCTGGCCTAACATTGCACATTTTTATCATATCAGAACTCTGTCTTCTGGCCAGTCTGTGCTGAACCACTCCACAATCAAGCACTGCCGAGAGGAGGAGCCTCTTAGAAAGATTACGTTTGCTTCTGAAGAGAATGTAATGACAATCTAAGGTGTTATCAAAGACATGGAATGTCATTTCCGTCAAATGTGATTTGATATTTTTATCTAAGATAAATACTATGTTGTTTCCAACTTATAGTTACCTGTATTCGACCTATGTTGATTATATTAAATTATGTATTTAAATAAAATTACCTCTCAGAGCAAAATTAAAGCTGTGTTTTTGGTGGTGGGTGAGTACCCAATTCTGTAATGTTGCATCTCTTCTTAGATTCAGAAGAAGGATCAAGCCTAGTTCTCTTCTCTTGTCTATTTAAGGGCTATGGCTTTCCCATATTTCCTTAGAAAGTATCAAATAGCAATATAGATATCTACTCATTGGGTTTCATTAATTTATAATTATCAAAATATAAAACTCTTATATAGAAAGTAAGTTCCATAACAACAGCAAAAAGATATTACACAAATAAAAAGAAATAGTATGGCACTTTAGACGTCAAAGAGGTGAAAGTTTCCTTAAAGAACTAAGAACTAGTGAGAGTAACAATAGTCCAGTGACTTGCATCTACTGTTTTTCACTGTTGAACCAATACTTCTTCCTAGTTTGGTAGCCACAGTTGTGTGTTCTATAGAGTAATATAACTAAGTTGATAAGCCTGGCCCAGACTGTTTCTAAACTGAACAATCTGCTTCCCACCCATTTTGACTTCTCCAGCTTCACAATCTAGTATTCCTCAGTTGATCACTGGTCTGCCCATCATCAGCAGTTGTGGTTGTCTGGTAAAATGCTCACACTGGCTTTTCTTAGCTGTGGTTGTTGCTCTCCTGTTCCCTCTTCTCCTTCCTTTCCAGTCCACAGATGTTTGAGTACTTACACTGCTGTCTAAAGTATGGGAAAGTAGTGAGATTTCTTCACTCCTGAGTCATTGGCAAAGATAAAATAGAGAAAAAGAGATTTCTCAAAATAGAGGAAAGTACAAGTTAATAAAAAAAATCATTGCCAGATATAAGCTACTAAAGGAAACATTTGCCTGGTATCATCTTTATTTTGACTTCAGTACTGGTATATCAAAAGTTATTTAAACCCCTATGCTTCTATGCTACACAACCCAAATAGGTTTTTGATTTTCTTCATTCCTGTTGCAGTGGGGAAAGAATAATAAAATGCTATGTAAATACTGAACCTGAGGCCTCTTCAAGTTCATGACTTTAAAATGTCACATGGTGCTGCTATTTTGGAATGTGTGCTAAGTATACTGATGATTGTATAATGTTAACCAGGGTACATGAAGTTCTGGTGTTGAATTTAGGATGTCTTAGGAATTACTGGGAGAGATATATGTAATACCTGCTCATTGATAGTATGTTTTCGTATAATACATGATTTATTTATTGAGTGATATACTTTATTGACTATACTAGACTTCATCTATGTTAAGAAATGTGATATCGGTTTATTTCTTGGCTAAAGATAGAAATCTGTCATGTTGATATTTTCACCCTAAAAACTGCATATAAAACTGATTTTTTATCCTACACTTTGTAAATATAACATAATTATTAAATAATTAGAATATGCAAATTAGTCAAATTACCTATGCTTCCATCTCCCAAGATAACTGTAGCTAGCCCAGTATCTCTCTCACCCAGTTTTATTTTCTAGTACATATTCTCTTGCAGTGGAAATGAAGAGAATAAAGAAAGGAACCCTTTCTCTGTTTCTCTGCTGCCCACTCGGCCTCTCCTCCTTGTTCCCCTGTGCTACCAGAGTATAGCGTATATACATTTGTGTGTTTACAATATGTATTTTATGTATTTTATTCTTTAAAATAAAAATGAGAGCATGCCACATATTTGGTAGCTAGATTTTTTTTTCTATTCAGCAATATACCAATTATATATTTCTTTTTAAATATATTTTTATTATTGAACCTTTTCATATATCATACATCATTTCTCAATCCAGTTTAGAGTCATTTCCCTTTCCATGCCCCCCACCCCACCTGAGTTCATGTACTCTGCCATACATATCTTGCATCTTCCTCTGAGTCTTTCCACAGTTTTTTTTCAAAGCATGGGACTTATACTTTTGGGGAGAACTTCACTGTTTCAGGTGGTCTTTTTCCAGGTCTTTGTTCTCTCCAACTTGTATTGCATATATATATATATATATATATATATATATTGCATACATATATATATATATNTTTTTTTTGAGACACAGTCTCCCTTTAGTCCCAGCTGGCCTGGAGCTCACTATGTAGACGAGGCGGACCTGGAACTCACAAAGATCCACCTGCCTCTGCCTCTCAAGTGCTAGGATTAAAGGTGCGCACCACCAGGCCCAAAGAATTCAGGATATTTTCATGATTCTATGTTATCAACTATCATTCTGAAACAGTACAGATATTACATGCAGAAGGCAGAGAAGACAGATCTGAGACATGAATTTAATTCTCTGAGACATGTATTTAATTCTGAAGAGCTGTCCGTGCGTGCGTGTGTGCGTGCATAAAAACTTCTGAAAGCCCAACTAGTAATTTTTCCTTATGGGTAACTCTCGTTTTGATTTTAAATTTTTCATCAGTTAATCTCTTATTTCTGATTTTACATTAATAATTTAGGGGGGGCATGGAGGGGCGTAATGCATGTGTATACAGGTACGTGAGGATGCACTCGCCCATGCAGTCATAGATGTCTCCATCTTATTTTTGAAACAGAGTCTCTCACTGATCTGGAACTATTTCTACTAGAGTGGCTGACCAGCAGGTTCACCTGTCTCAGGGGTGTGGTTACAGGTGTATGCCACGGTGTCTGGCCTTTTATATGGGTGCTGGGGATCATGCTTGCACACCAAGCACTTTACCTACTGAGTCATCTCTCCATCCATACACTAGCAATTCTTTAATAATAATTTTTAAGTTAGCATATAAATTAATGGGATTCATTATGGTGTTTTCATACATATCTCATTTTATTTTACTCTTACTCATCCCTGTCTCCCAGTTTACTCCTTCATCCTCTCTGGACTCCTCTTGCTGCTACTATATCCTTCTCCAAGTAGAATTTACAGAGATAATTTCTTTTCTTCTCTTCTGTTTGTGACAAGTCTCCTTATGTAGACCAAGATGGCCTTGATCTGCTTCAGCTGCCTGAGTGCTGGGATTGAAGATGATGCTTCCACACCCAGGCCTCTGTATTTTTCTTAATACTTCCACTTCTCAACTCTTCATCTGAACTATTTTTGTATTTCCATATAAAAAGCAGTCATTCTGTAGGTTTACTTTGGGGATTTTTTTTTTTTTTTTTTTTTCTTTTTGAGAAGGGGTCTCTCTGTAGCCCCAGCTGTCCTGGAACTCACTCTGTAGACCAGGCTGGCCTTGAACTCACAGAGATCCGCCTGCCTCTGCCTAACAAGTGCTAGGATTAAAGTCATGTGCCTCCACACCTGGCTTCTTTGGGGATTTTATTCTTTTGCTCAATACTATAGACAGATGTGAGATACATCATATATATATAAATAAAACAAGTGTATTTTATTGTTCTTAACGAGCTAAGACTATGTCGCAATTGTTTGCCTGCTCTTATATCAGTATTTCTAATATTTATAAATTCTTTTAAAATTTTTATTTATTTTTATTTTGTGTGTATGAGTGTGCATGTATGTAAGTATACCCATGTTGTGTGATATTTCTAATTTCTAACAATTACAAATTATGCTGACATGAATGTTTTACTTACAAGTTGGTTGGCACAAAAATTAAAATGTTTGCTTTTCATAAAAATGCCACATACTTTTAACTTTATAATGTTCTTATTATAACAAAATATGGGAAAGTTTCACTTAATCGAGAGAGCTAGTTAACTGAGATGCCTCTATACAATGCTTACTATGCTAGGCCCAGTGTTATCTGTTACTATTTTAAAACAACACAAGTAGGGGCTGGAGATCAGTGGTTAAGAGCACTGGAAGAAGACCCAATTTCGGTTCCCAGAACCCACTAGCAGCTAAAAATTGTCCCTAATTAGGTGCACTTACATACATGCAAGCAAAACACTCATTAATATAAAATAAAGATAAATGAATAAAAATTTAAAGAATAATACAGGTAGTGATAGTACATGAACATTTTCCTGAATTTTCTCACTAGCAGCACTTTTAAATATGGATGGCTTGTGCTTTGGGGTCACATAAAAACTTTTCCATTCAGAAAACATTAATAAATTAAGTGCCCAGTACTGCCAGCCTCCATTTATACATATTATTAAGCCATGTTTGTCCAGTATAAAACTGAAAGCATTAAAAAATAAGTCTATGATAACTTTTCTAGCAGATTTTTATTATATTTCATAATAAAAATCCCAATCCTAGTTAATATCTATAGAAATATAATTATTAAATTCATAGTCTCTACTTTTGATTTTAAGACAAGGTAATATATGTATATATATAAATTTTTAAGTATATATCTTTCTGGCTTATGAAAAATTAATAGTAAACCTATATATATATATATATATATATAT
>VZQC01007823.1:626390-702585 GCA_009823505.1 Rhizomys pruinosus | reverse complement strand
CCCCCCCCCCTTTTTTTTTAGGTTTTTGTTTTTTGACCCATGAGTCTCCAGAAGGCAGTTGTATTATACATACCTATAAGGTGGAATCAAGGCACAGATTTCATCAACTTCACCCATGATGTTTTGGGTGACTGTATGTGATTAACTTGGGAAGCAAACTTAATTTTTACGTTAAATCGTCTTATAGGTGAAAGAGAATGCTACAAGGTGCTACTGTACAACAGAAAAATTATAGAGAAATTTGTATGTGCCAATCCCAAAGTTATTGTTATACAGATTTTATGTAAAACAAATGTGAACAACAGCAATTTATATCTGCATTTAACTCAGATGCATTACCATTTTTATCAGAGCCTGTAAACCAATGTTGTTTAATATACACATATTTACTTTTACTAAGTCCTAAAACACCATGTAACCTTTAGACAGTGTCTGGGCAAAACTGGATACTTGTCGAACTCACATCTATTAAATATGCATTAATCAAATATACACCCGTGTCCCTCTCCCGCCCCTCCCACCCTTCCCAATTCACCATTTCAGTCAGTTTTCTGATGCAGTCTTTCTGTTGTTCTTTTACTATGCATCTCTCTCCACAAGAAATACTTAATCTGGGTTATTGGCACTAGCATCCACATATGAGTGACACCATTTGTCGTTTGTTTTTCTGGGACTGTGTTACTTCACTTAATGTCTTCTAGCTCCATCCATTTACCTGCAAAGTTCATGATGTTGCCCCTCTTTACCACTGCATAGAACTCCATTGTATACATGTACCACATTTTCTCTATCCACTCGTCAGTTGAGGGGCACGTGGGCTGGTTCCAGCTTTTTGCTATTGTGAACAGAGCTGCAATAAACATAGCTGTGCATGTATCTCTGCAATAAGATGTGTCTTGTGGGTATATACCCAGGAGTGGTATGACTGAGTCAAATGGCAGGCTCATTTTGAGTCTTCTAAGGGTTCTCCACACTGCTTTCCACAGTGGCTGTACAAGTTTACATTCCCACCAGCAATGGATGAGTGTTCCCCTTTCCCCACAACCTCTCCAGCACTTGGTATCATTCGTATTCCTAATCCTAGCCAGTCTTATTGGATATCTTCTTGCTTTCATAGCTTGCACTGAAAAGTCAGCTGTAATTCTGATAGGTTTCCCCTTATATGTAACTTGTCTTTCTCTTGTGGCTTTCAGAATTTTGTTTTTATTTTGGGCATCCAGCGTTTTAACTATGATATGGTGTGGGGATTTCTTTTCTGATCTTGTCTATTTGGTGTTCCATGTGCTTCTTGTATTTGTATGGGTTTGTCTTTTTTTAGTTTGTGGAAATTTTCATCTATTAATCTGTTGAAGATCTGCTCGGTACTATTCTCTTGGGATTCTTCTTCCTGTATCCCTATGATGTGGAGGTTTGATGTTTTCATAGTGTCTCACATTTCCTGGTTGTTCCACTCTTGTGTATTTTTTAATTTTTCATAGTCTTTACTTGAGCTTTTTAGTTGTTCTGTGTTATCTTCCAGGTCTGATATTCTTTGTTCTGCTTCCTCCATTGTGCTTCTGAGGCTTTTTTACATTCTTTCCTCTTGATTGGATGAGTGTTTGATTTCCTTTTTTATTTTATCCTGTGATTTCTTTAGTATTTTGACTCCTTTTTGGAGCTTCTCAGTCTCTTATAGCTCCTTCCTTTGCTGGTTCGTTTCTTTTTTCATTTCTGCATGGCATCTCTTCAGTGCTTCCACTTCCTTCCGGTGTTTGCCATTTTCTCCTTCTAGTTCTTTCTGGAGTTTGTCATTTTCTCCTTCTAGTTCTTTCCAAAGTTTGTCATTCTCTCCCTCTAGGTCCTTTCTGAGTTTTTCATTCTCTCCCCTAAGTTCTCTGATTTATTCCTTACATTCTATGCTTTCTTTGAATATATTTGTGATTGTTCTTCTAAGATCTGTAACCTGGGAGATCTCATTGTCAGAATCTCCTATAGGCTTGATAGAGTTTAGTGTGGAATTATTCTGCACTTTTCCCATACTGTTCTTTCATTGTACTTTTGGCATGTGGGTTTCTTTTTGTTTGTATTCTGATGGAAATCTGAAATGTTTCTTCATTGTTTTGAAGGATTGCTTTCCTTGAATCCTTCAGATGCCTTCATTGTTTTCTCCTTGTTTATGGAGTGTTGACTTGTCTAGGTTTCAGGCTTTCAATTTTGGTTATATATTAGAAGGTATAGCTCACTCTTCCCTTTCTGTTCTGCAGGTTCTCTAAAATCTAGCTAGGTAACAATCAAGATGATACCCTCTGAGCACTTTACTCTTTCTGCTTCCTGCCAGCCAGTTCCTCTAGGTTGGTTGTGGGGCTTACTCTACTGTAGTCCCACCTGGTCACTCCCTCTGGAACTCCAGTTGGCAGGGGCAGGGGCACGAGTTGCTTGCTTAGCCCGAGTCTCCTAGAGGCAACAATCCCACCTGTGCTCAGGCTGGCTGGGTATCTCCCCCCACCCACCCACAGCTGCACCATAATCCAATACTCTGGCTGAAGTGCCCAGTTTATACCCTGCACCTCATCTGGTCTGGCCAAAGCAACCACTCTCTATGCACAAATGGCCAATAAGGGATATATATCTATAGTACTACACTAATATACCTTTAATAACTTGATAAAACACCTCTGTTTTATTTAACTTATTTCTGGGTAATTTGTTTCCTTAAACAGGTTACAATGATACATTCCATATCCTTGTAACAGTATTAGTACTGAAGATGATGAGTCTTAAGTCAGTATTATCAAATAAAAACTAACAGATGTTAAGGAGCTAGTGATCTTTTATTTGCTTTTAGAATGTCAGAAGACATTGCTGGTTATAGAGTAGAGATTTTATACACAGCATCCTCATTGCTGTATTCTTATAGGAGAACAAAAGATGTCGAGTGTCATTTTTTAAGGTAATCAGTACTGCAGATTTAAAGAATTTGACAATCAAACTAAAAGCCACCTTGTACTACCAGAAGTGCAAGGCATAGAATTTTGTACAGAAGTTCAGTTTTTACAAAAGAAGGTTCTAGAAACTGTCTAAAACCGTGAATGCCTCTAACACTACTATAGCAAACACTTGAAAATAGGTAAGAGCAACTTTATGTACGCTTTACCCCAAATACAAAATGTACAACGTGTGGCTGGAGAGATGGCTCAGCGGTTAAGAGCACTGACTGCTCTGGCAGAAGACCCGGGTTCGATTCCCAGCACCCACATGGTGGCTAAGAACCGTCTTTGACTCCAGTTCCAGGGGAATCCGACGCCTTCTCCTGACCTCTGCAGCATTGTACGACATGGGTGCACCAACCTACATGCAGACAGTACATTCATACACATAAAAAAATAATAAATTAAAAAATATATAGCAACTAATAATTTTATTTATTAGCATATGGGAGAAATGTGTAGAAAATGTCACTTTAATTATGAAATAGCCAACATGCTCATTGCAGATGATACAGCAATGATCAGTTGCAGCTGCCAGAAGGGCATTACATGCTAATGAGCTGAAAATGAGATTGAATGCTGAATAAGAAAGCAACAATTCAACAAACCTTAATAACTCTATCAGATAGTTTTCTTTCATATCCTACTTTTGTTTGTTTTCACACAGGGCACCACTTTACTGTAGTCCACGCTAACCTGAAGTCACTACATAGCCCAGGTTAGCCTTGAACTCACAGCAGTCCTCCTTCCGCAGCCTCCCAATTTCAGGGATTATAGGTATTTCTTAGATACAACTGCTTATTTTAATTTTAACTTTTAAGATTATCTTTGGCATTTTTTAAAATTCAAATCTTGATTCTTTGGGGAATTACAGGAGCAAACATAATAATCCAGGCCTTTGGTTTGAAGTAGATAAGAAGAAAGTAATCCCCTTTGAGAGGTGATTTGTGTTGTTACATTTTTTTATCTGGCCCCAGAACTTTTTTTTTTTTTTTTTTTTTTTTTATTTTTTTTTTTTTTTTTTTTGTCTTTTTGGGACAGGGTCTCCCTGTAGCCCCAGCTGTCCTGGAACTCACTCTGTAGACCAGGCTGGCCTTGAACTCACAAAGATCCACCTGCCTCTGCCTCCCAAGTACCCTTGGGTAATCACCAATCTCCTTTGCAAAGACTTTGTGACCTGTGCTCATTCCATATAAACTCCTTCTTCTGTAGTGTTCTTCCACCTCAAGTACCTGCTGTTGAAGCAGTGGACTTAATTTATGAACCTGTTTTGCAACTTGAATGAGACCTTTGTGAGAATAGCAACTATGTTTTATGCACCTTAACAAGTCTACTTTATCAATGGGTGCAATAAATGTTCTTTGACTGACAGAATAGTAAGTTAAACAGAATATAAAATTACCTGAGTGCTGTTACAATGAATACATAAAGATTTAAATCACTTGACTTGTTTTAAACTTTATGAATAAAAATGGCATTCCAAATAATGAGTATTATAATATCTATTACAAGTGGAAACTTTTGTTATACATATTTTTTTCTATTTAAACAAAAAATGTTTAGAGGCTAGACATGTTGACACAGATGTAATTCCAGCATTTGGGAGGTAGAGACAGGAGGATCAGAAGTCCAAGGTTATCCTTGACTATGTAACCAACTGTACATCAGCCTGGGCTACTGTCTCATAACTAATAGACATGTGTGGCAGCACACACCTTTAATCCCAGCACTTGGGAGGCAGAGGCAGACGGATCTCTATGAGTTCAAGGCCAGCCTCGTCTACATAGAGAGTTCCAGGACAGCTGGGGCTTCAGGGAGACCCTGTCTCAAAAAGACAATAATAAAATAAATAAATAAACATAGAACTGTTTCAGCAGAAAATTATTGGGTGCATATGCATGATTGCATTAAATTGGGGATGAAAACCACACATACATCCTAATATTCACAACTAAACTGAGCCTTTTACAGAGATCTCCCTTTTTTGATGTCCTTTTTCCTGTGACAATACTGAATAGTAACAACAAAAAGAACAGACAGAAGTATCTTTCTTGACAAGAAGTCTGGTATGCCAGGGGTGGGTGCTGAAGCTGACTGCAGCAAGGCTGAGTGGAATATGTGGTCACTTGTGGCTAATTTTATGTCCATATTAGATCAATCCCAGAGTTTCACCTTTGAAACATGCCAATTTGATCTCCGTGCCACTTGCTCATTTAGTTCAGCAATCAGTGAACAGTCTGCCATGTGCTGTGTTCTCCCATGGGCCTAAAGCATATGCTGGTAGTAGACATGTCTAGTCCCTGGCATCAAGGAATTTATGAGTCAAAAGAAACCAGAGTTACATAAACAAATATGTTAAATAATTTTCATTTCTAGTAAATCTGAAAACAAGCATAATATAGTAAATGAGCTATAGCAGTGTAGGAGCGTGGAAGGCTTTTCTTAATGTAAGATAGAGGAGGTCCTGAAGATACCACACTAGAGTTACAACTTGAATATAAGAAGACCACCTGGGGCCACTTATCCAAAAGTTCAAGAAGAAGGCACATTTGAGTGCCAAGGCTTTGAGG
Organism: Rhizomys pruinosus; assembly: GCA_009823505.1. Classification (NCBI taxonomy): domain Eukaryota; kingdom Metazoa; phylum Chordata; class Mammalia; order Rodentia; family Spalacidae; genus Rhizomys; species Rhizomys pruinosus. The sequence continues at coordinate 697,049 of VZQC01007823.1, read as the reverse complement.
AGAAAAAAACCCACTAGTGGGCAGGGAGCAAAGACAGAGGACATGGGTTCAGAAAGGAAGTCCTCTAGACTATGTGAAACAATGGCTGTTATTTCAAATCCAAAGAAGGGTTTTCCCTAGCCGTTGAGATTCTCCAGGGTGTCTGTGGGAAGCATGGACTATGTGGATGTATTTCCTAGCCTTGCTGAGGTTGGATGGTGTGTCAGACCGGGACTACAGCAGTAGAGAAGGCGAGTGGCTGGATTAGCAGAGCAAACACATTTTCCTAAGATGTTGGAGAGGAAACAAAATGAACAGTGACTCCAATGTTTCATGGCCAGAGAAAATTCATAGACAGTGACACCCTTTATTCAGATGAGCTTCAAGGTAACAGACTTGGGAGCAAGGATGGGAGAAGTCAGATTTGAGGGGATTCAGCCTCGAGTTGCTAGTGCATGGTGAAGTGGCAGAGGTTCTGAATCTCCTGAGCCTGTGGCTCCTGATGCTGCATGTGGCTCACAATACAACAGAACTCCATGACACATGCAAAGTTCCAGAACGCTTAAGGAGCCCTTCAGCTTGGGTCATTATGTGTCTCTGAGAGCAGTCATGGAAACCTCTGCCCCATGTGGATGTTGTTAGGTTTTGAAGCACAGAATTCAGGAATAATAGGAGAAAAAGAAAGTGACCACATCTGACCTTGACAGACTAGACTGTTTATTAGCACAGCAAGGGAGAACAGGCTTGTCACAGGATGGAGACTACTGCAAGGGGGACAGGGGCTGGTCAGAGTCTTATATACAGGCAGCACCTACAAGGGGATTTGTGGGGGACAGCTGCTGCAGATAAGACATTTTTCGGCTATTACTGTGGTCTCTCTCGGACTCATCCTTATAGCCCATCTAGACACCCAGACAGAGGGACAGAGGAAGTTCCTCATGTAGAACTGGCTGGTCAGGGGGTCCCGTGTTGTGTCAGTTTCCTTCAGACACAATGACAGTATCTGTTGTATGTGTAAGAAAACCAGAAGAGGCAAAAGAAAAGGCACAGACCTTAGGAGAACAGCAGGTTTATTAGGCAGAGGAGAAGCCTGAGAAAGCACCTTCGTGTACCCCGTGACCTGGAGGAAGAGGCCTCTCTTAAAGATTCAGCTTTTATGCTTTATCTTTTGCTTTGGGAGTGTCAGATCCCCCGAAACTGGAGTTATGAATGCTTGTTAGCTGGCATGTAGGTGCTGGGACTTGAACCCAGGTCCTCTGCAAGAGCAGTCAGTGCTCTTAACTACTGAGCCATATCTCCACCCCAGTAAGTAACATCTTAATCAAGTTAAAATGAGAAATCTCTATCACAGATATTATTTGATAGCCATAAAAGCTTCCTTGATCAATCTTACACATTTCTTCCTTGATAAAAATTATACTGACCAGCCATAAAAGTTTGCAGTAATGAAATCTTGGGGGGAAATATTTGCTAACACAAATTGATAAGCTTAGACTTCAAGAAGTAACAAATGGGTATATGTGGAAATTCACTTAAATTATTATAATGATTTCTACTGATTTATAATTATACAAACTGCATTATGTATAGATGCTCCAACATGGTCACTCGTATGGGGAAGGAACTACTTCTGAAGAGAATAACTAGAGCCATACATACTGTGGTTACAACACAGAGTTCATCAAAATTGCCAGCAGTTCTCCCTGTCTCAGCTTAAAAGAGCCTCACACTAAACAAAGAAAATGTCATCTCCTAATAAGTGTTAATTGTTATCATCCTTGAGTCATCTAAGTGAATAAAATCTGTCACAAATATAACAAATGGAAGCAGCTTTCAGATGCTTCTGACTGGGCAAAAGTAGATGTTTTATTTGTGAGTCATTCAGCAGACTTGCTAATTAGAAACTCCCAGCAAAATAAATCAGAACAAAATCAATGTAGTCTTCATTGTGATTATACACTCAAGTGAAATTAGATTAATACCCAATTAATTAAAAGTAAAATTACATTAACTTTAGATAGATTGTAAATGTAAGTCCCTGAGCATTTTTTAGATTTTTGTCTCTGAATTTTACATGTATTTTTCATTTCTTTAACCTGTTATTTTGCAAGCTTTCATATAGAGGCTTATCATTACTTAGAGTACAGAGAACAAGGACAAGTTAAACAGAGATGGGCTTTCAGTTGTTGAGGTGCCTCCATATGAAAATGTAATTTATAGCCTTTCACAATACACAGCTCTTGCAGAGAGAGGACTATGTAACTTTTAGCATTCTGTAAAATCATACTCTATCATTTCTCTGAGTTGTTGTATCCCTTGCATAGACAAAAACCCGGAGTCAAAAACCAGATGGGGAGAGTTTATTATTATCCCTATATGCTGCAGACGTTGCCAAGTTGCCTGGCCAATATCCACAGCATAATTCTTGCTTGATAATACAGCCATGGTTTTGGGTAGGTCACAATGTACCTAGTTAAATAATGATGTTCCATCCTTCCCATGCTAGTTCCCATGGTGACCGATGACCAATGCAACTAGAGTTGTAAACTTCAAAGCTTTGATGAGTATTGAAATTCCTAATAAAAAAGACTGCAGAAGGCTAAAGAGATGGCTCAGCGGTTAGAGTGCATGCTGATCATCCAGAGGTCACGAGTTGGGTTCCCAGCACCCATGTCAGACGTCTCATGACCACCTGTAACTCCAGGCTCTGCCACCCACTCTGGCCTCCAAAGACACCTAAACTCCTGTGCACAAGCCCTCCTCCACACACATCTACATGTAATTAAAATGAGAATGAACCAGGTGTGGTGGCTCACGCCTTTAATCCTAGCACTTGGGAGGCAGTGGCAGGCGGATCTTTGTGAGTTCAAGGCCAGCCTGGTCTACAGAGAGAGTTCCAGGACAGCTGGGCTACAGGGAGACCTGTCTCACACGATACAAAGAAAAAAAAAAAAAAAAAAAAAAATGAAATGAACTATTCCTAAAAAGAAGAGAGATGGAATGAATCTTTACTTCTGCCTTGAATGCAGAATAGTGGCAGGAACTCCATGAGCCATATGGCAATGGGAATCTGCTCATAAAGTAGAAAGCAGGCAACAATTGTTACCACTGACCCTATATTCTTATAAGAAAATAAGTAAGTAGTTCTTAAAGCTGCTGGCAACAGAGTTTCCATTACTTGCAACCAAATAAAATGCCCAACTCATTCTCATTCTCTTAATGTGCTCAGAAACAGCATGAAACTGATCTTCCTTAATACCCACAAGTGCTAGAATTCAGTTGGTAATTCTAGTGTCTACAGCCAGCAAGTCCCAAATTTCAGTGTCCTTAATTCAACTGAAGTTTATTTTCTGCATTTACATGTCTGGGAAACAAGGTCAGGAGTAGAGGAGGGGAGAGAGGTGATCCTCAGCCCCTACAGTCAGGGGTCCTGTCCCCTATCCTCCAACAGTGACTTCCATCATTCACTGAAAGAATAAAGACAGAGCAAGTAGAGGAACACGGGGAAGGTTCTCCCAACCAGGCCAAGCAGAGCTTCCCACTTCCTTGACAGGTGCTCAGAGCCTGTAATCTGTGTTAGAGGGAGGCACACGCACAGATGCTGCCTGTATTCCAGATGGAAGGAAAGAGATTCAGTACTCAGCCTTTTGTAAAAGCTAGACTTTGGATGTATGCCCATCAAATTTGCCTCCCATTTTTCTTTATGTTTCTAAATATGTATACAGGTATGTGTAAATATGGATAGATATAGACAGGCATGTCTATATCTGTGTATATGATCACATTTTAGTGCCATTTGGGTGCTTGCTTTATCCTAATCACTAGGATAACTCTGCACATCCTGTGACGCAGCCACTCCCACTATCCAAATTTTACTGACAGCAAAGCTGAATGAAGTTCAATGAGTTGTAAACTGCTGAAGAAAGCAGCCAAGTGTTGCCTTTTGAGAATCTTTCTTGTTCTGACATGTAACTATATTTTAGAGTGTTGAGGAAATGGCATTGTATAGACGAATAATTCTGTCACATCCAAAACCAGACTCAACAACATGTGTTGATGTCAGCAATATGAACAGACTTAACAGGATGTCAGGCTCTCCCTCACCGATACCTTTTTAGTTTGTATTCCTGCTTATGATGATCGTTGTCTGCTTGCCTGGATTTAGTCAGGATGGAAACACACCTCTTTGAGGGTATTTTCAGAAATTTATCTGAAGAGGGAAAATCAGCCTTGAACGTGAATGGCACCATTCCATGGGCTGGGGTTCTGTACTGAGTAACAAGAAAATGAGCGATCACTGGACATCCCCTCTCCCTGCTCCCTGAGGATGGATCCTGTGTGTGCAGCCTCTTCACAGGACTACTGCAGTACCTGTGATGGATTGTCTCCCTTCTTAGACTGAACTAGGGAAAATAAGCCCCTCCTTCCTTAGATTGTTTCTGTCAGGTGTTCTGTCAGAGAAATGAGACAATTGATAATCTGAGGAGTTTTGACTACTAGAAGCTGGAATGGTTTTCAGATGACTCTGGGTGAAAATATCTTTATTATTAAACATTTGTGTAACCAATGAGATGGATAGTTGCACTTTGTGGAATGTACTGCAGAGTGGGGCATTAACTAGGATCATATCTGATCTTTTCCTTTCTGCTTTTGTCCAGGTTGTGGAATTTCTCTTTGTTCTTCTGTCTTGTTAGGCACTGTCAGGTTTAGAGACAGCACCGTCTTTGAGTCCTGCCTTCTAAAGGACTCCAGTAAATAGTTGCCAATGCTCACAATTGATGCCAGTCGGCTGACAGTTCAGGGGAGTGAGTTCCCTTTCTCCCAGCTGTTGAGCTCAAAAACTTGGTCTCTGGTTAATGGCAACAGAAGACTGTATTGACATGAGTTCACTTTCAGCAAGGTTCCTATAAACAAAAAAAAAAAAAAAAATCAGTTACACAAAATAACAATGGCCGGTTCCCACTTCAGTATAAATATGACACCGGGCTTACCCCTCCCATGTAAAATGTAGCACAAATTGACATAACTGAAATGGGAAGAGATGGCTTTCATCTCATGTGTCACAGCAAATTCCACAGCACAGAAAATTCGTTTGCTTTGATCACAATGTTCTTTAGACAGTATCAATTAATTTGTCTCCCAAGCCCAATGAATTTAGTTGATATTCATAGCTTGACTTCCTTTATGCATGCCTAACCTGATTGAAATAGACACTGGATAACAAAACTCAGTTTATTCATGGTCTTAAGTTTGGCCTTATGAAGTCATGTTTGGACTCTTCCATATGAATGTTTCCAGTCCAGAGGAAGATATTATTTCTGCACATCTTTTCAGAATTGACTGGTGAGCATGATGACTGAAATTTGCAGGAACACTTTTTAATATATTTTAAATGGGTTTGAAATAAACAGAGAAAGCAGAAACACTACAAATACAACCATTAATGGGATGCTGTGTGACATTTTAGTTAATATATACAATGTATAATATTTAAATAGGGATAAACATATCTGTTTCTGCAAACTCAGCACATGCCTTTAATCCTAGCACTTGGGAGGCAGAGGCAGGTGGATCTCTGTGAGTTCAAGGCCAGCCTGGTCTACAGAGTGAGCTCCAGGATAGCCAGAGCTGCAGGGAGACCCTGTCCCAAAAAGACCAAAAAAATCATCAAAATCATTTCTTCACTTTTTAAAGCATTTTTTAAATTGGGGGATAGTTTATAGACAGTAAAACAATCATACCCAGTATTCTGAGATCTACACACCTTTCCCTTGACAGCCAAGAGAACAACCCCCAACCCCAGAGAGCCCTGTTCATCTTCAGAGGCTCCTCCCAATGCTGATCTGCTCTCTGAACTGTCCTGGCATCTCCCACATCACAATTAACCATAAGTAGAAATACACAGGTTTCCCTTGCCATGTGTTCTTGTCCTTCCATTGAACACTGCATTCAGTAGCTTTTACTGTATAAATACACTACGTCTGCCTCTTTTCAGCATTCCTGATTATGAATGAAGCTGCCATAAGCACTTTTAGCCAGGCTTTTGTCATGTGCTTCAGTTCCATTGTGCAAATACCTATGAGCAGTACTTCTAGGACAAAGGTCAAATGTGTGTCAAAACATTTAAAGAAACTATTATCAAGCTTTCCAAAGTGGTTATATCTCTTACAGCCTTTTTACTTGTTACAAGCCTCTAAGTGTTGCCATTTTGGAATCTTATTGCTGATGCTTTTCTCCAAAGTGTCAGCCTTAAGAGATCTTTTCTATATTCAAACTGTTTGCCTCAGAGTAAATGTGGAGGTGTCTGTATTCTGTCATAATCATATTTAAACCAATTAGCTAACTCAGTGACTATTAACCTGTCATTTCATACATACCATTGCCTTCTGCTATTATGAGTAGACTGTCATAACCCCTTAATAATTCTGTCTACACATATGTCACAAAGCAATCAAGATTAACACAGAAGGTGAGGCAGCATAATCGTCTATTGGTATTTTTGCCTCTTCCTCCTGGGAAATGATTTCAAACTAAGTTTATGGAACTACTGTGTCAGCTGAAACTTTCATGCATAGAATAATGTTTTTTCTTTAAATAAAATATAAAGTCACTCAGTAACCAAAAAAGACAATCCTACAGAACAAACCAATAGTAAAAATCCACAAATTGAGATTCCCTCTTTCCAGATAATCTCCAGCACACCAGGTTACCTGTATTGTAAATCCACATTCTTTTTTTCACATAAATCTATTTTTATTTTTTTATCAAATCTAGACCGGTGTCCACCCCCATTCCCCCACCCCACCAGAGCTCATGCATTCTACAAAACATGCTTTTCATCTCTTTCTCAGTCTTTCTCAATATTCTCCATGAGGAAGTTGACTGTTTTGAGCAGACATTCACTGTTACAGTCGGTTCTTTGATGCAGCCCTTTCTGTTGTTGTTGTTGTTGTTGTTGTTGTTGTTGTTGTTGTTTCCAATATGCATCACTCCCAACTGCTTTGGACAAAAGCTCAAGGGGCCCTACACAAGAAATACTTACAACCAGATAATTGGCACTAGCATCCACAGATGAGGGATATCATTCATCGTTTGTTTTTCTGGGACTGTGTTACTTCACTCAGCATGATGTCCTCTAGCTCCAGCCATTTTCCTGCAAAGCTTATGATGTCATCTTTCTTTACTGCTGCATAGAACTCCATTGTGTAGATGTACCACATTTTCTCTATCTCATCAGTTGAGGGGCAGTAAATCCACATTCTTACAGCCAATATGAAAACCCTTTTTCCCATTAGCAGCTTTAGCTTCCTTTACTACCTGCCCAGATGTGCCCCAGCACAATATACTGGGACCAAAACAAATCATTCAATAACCAACAAAATACTTCACAGACAATCCCACCAGCTAAACCAATAGTGAAAAATCCACAAATTGAGATTCCCTCTTCCCAGATACTCTCCAGCACATCAGGCTACCTATACCATAAATCCAAATTCTTATAGGCAATATTAATACACTTTTTCCCATTACCAACTTTAGCTTCCTTTACCACCTGTCTAGGTGTGCCCCCAAGCACAATTCTCTGGACTGCAGAGAATAATTAATATTTTTTTCCAAATCTAGTTAATAAATTGGCTCCAAAGGATTATATTTGGTTTCACAACAAAATATGAACCTATTGTGATCAAGGATGTAGTAACTGTTGCAACTGTTCTTTCTAGAAGTGTTGTTTATCAGAAGAACAAGGTCATTTGCAGATTTTATAAAAAGAATTTTCTAATTAACATATCTTTCCATGTTGATAAATTAATTTATAACATTAAAAGGGGAAATTAAACTGAAGAAACATATCATAAATCCAATCAAAGTATAACTATATATAGATGAGTGTCCTATCCAAAATTGATATACATCCATCTATGATTTTTGTCAATTTATTATAGTTAAAATTTACTAACTGTTATGAATATAGAAATATAGAATTAGAAAATTAGCACCTCATTTTAAAGAAAACCATCTTGGAAGTAATTTAAAAATTTGTCTAATTAAAAAGAAAGATTAAAGGCATGCACCACCACGCCAGGCCAAATAAATTTTTTTAATTTACTTTTTGTAAGTGTTATGCCTGCATGTATGTAAGTACACCCATGTCATGCAATGCCTTAAGAGGTCAGACAGAAGAGGGTATTGGATTCCCTATAACTGGAATTGGAATGGTTGTTAGCTCATATATGGGTGCTAGGAATTGAACGTGGGTCCTCTGCAAGAGGAACTTTGAGTCATCTCTCCAGCCCCTGGTCTAATTTTTAACAAGAAGCAGTCTGGAAGGAGAACCTATGTGTTAATAAGAGAAAAGTAGAAAACAGTTAATAATTTAGCTATTTAACTGCTTGTAAATAAATGAGCTAAGACCCAAAGTTTTTTTTTTTTTTGGTCTTTTCGAAACAGGGTCTCCCTGTAGCCCCAGCTGTCCTGGAACTTGCTCTGTAGACCAGGCTGGCCTTGAACTCACAGAGATCCACCTGCCTCTGCCTCCCAAGTGCTAGGATTAAAGGTGCGTGCCACCACACCTGGCTTAAGACCCAAAGTTTTGTGTCACCCCTTAAAATATGAAATGCTTTTAAGATTTGTTTGACATGTGGTCATCTTTTTGTCTAAAAAATCTTGTTTAACTATTTCAATTGTTTTTTTTTTCAGTCTCTAATGAGGTGGTTGTACATATGTGACTTGCTTAGTATTTAAAAAAATATTTTTTAATCTGCATGAGTGGATCTCCTGTACATATGTAAGTGGACCCGTGTTGGACAATTCCCATGCAGGTCAGGAGAGGGCATTGGATCCCCTGGAACTGGAGTTACAGAAGGTCATTAGCAGCCATGTGGGTCCTGGGAACCGAACACAGGTCCTCTGCAGGAACAACCAGTGCTCTTTACTACTGAGCCATCTCTCCAGCCCTGTGCTCAGTATTTTCATCAATGTTTTTTTGCTCAAGACTTTTTATCTTAAAGAAATGTTAGATTTTGTCAAAGGTTTTTTATTTTCTGCATCAACTGAAATGCTCACATGAATTTGTCCTTGAGTTGATTTATGCAATGAATTATATTTATTGATTTACATATGTTGAATCATCCCTGCATCCATGAAATGAAGCCAAGTTGATCATGGTGAATGATCTTGTGGATGTGTTCATAAATACAGTTTACAAGAATTTTATTGAGAATTTTTGCATCTATGTTCATCAGAGAGAGTGGCCTGTAAGGCTCTTTTTTTCTGGTTTTGGTATCAGCATAATAGTGGCTTTTGGGGGGCTGGAGAGATGGCCTAGCGGTTAAGAGTGCTGACTGCTCTTACAGAGGACCCAGGTTCAATCCCCAGCACCCACATGGCGGCTGAGAACTGTCTGTAACTCCAATTCCAGGAGAACTTCAGTTCCAAGGGAATCTGACACCCTCTTCTGACCTCCGCGGCATTGAATGACAAGGGTGCACAAACCTACATGCAGACAGTACATTCATACACATTCAAAAATAAATAAAACAAAAAAATAGTGGCTTTTTGAAAAGAGTTTGAAAATATTCCTTCCTTTTCTATTTTATAGAATAAAATTTGAGTACTACTTGTGTTATTTCTTTTCAACTGTTTTGTAGAATTCTGTTCTGAATCCACCTGGATTTAGGCTTCATTTTTAGCTTGGAGATTTTGAATTGCTGCTTGTATATTTGTTGGTTGTTATAGTTTTTGTTATAATTTTATCAGTAAGGACATTTTCTATTATCATAAGATTAAAAATGCCATCCCTACCTTATGGACAACTCCATTTCCATCCAGTTTATATTAGAATTACATTACTGAAACTCTACACTCATAACAAGCTCAGTTTTAGTATGTGTTGCAGTTAGATGAATCTGAAGTGACTGCCTGTACTTTTGTCATGTTTTCTCTTGTCACTACTTGAGTTTCTTGTTTATCTCATGGTTTTTTGCACAAAAAGCTAACGACCACATTCTGAAGTCTTATACACTTAAGAAGTTGTAGGATAATGCATTTGTACTTGAGTGACAGTTACCATAAGTATAAAACTATTGGGGTTTTCCATCCTTTCTTGGGATGGTCATGGTTCAGCATCTTCTAGCTCTGAATGTGTCCATGAGGAGGTGTGAGCCAGGGAGAGTTTTCACCTCACATATGTTATGACTATAGACTGAATGTCTAAGCCTTAACCCATAAATGATGTTACTTGGAGATGAGCCCTTTGATAGGTGATTAGGTTCTGATGAGACCCTGAGAGCAGGGCCCTTAAGATGGGCTTGATGCCTGCAGATCTCAGGATTGGTTTCCTGTTTGCCTTGTGATGACATAGGAAGATGGTAACTGTCTGTACTATGGGAAAATGCTTCACCAGAACCTGACCATGCTAGATAGAACTATGACCTTTGTCTTTGGGGTCTAGAACTGTGGTAAAGGGAATTTGTGTTATTAGAGTTGGGTCAGTCCAAACTAATTAAGACACTGGTTTTGCCAAAATGACAAAATGATTGTTTTCCAAGTGTGAGAGCCCAGTAATGCATGTGGTCCTGTTTCGGTTCCACCACTCTGTGTTTTTCCTGGGGCAGGAAATGTTGAAATCCATAGGTGCTAATTCATGGGGTTCTGTACTAAATAATACATTGGAATATTTTGTCTTCTCTTTGCTAGATTGCTCATTGAGAAACCCAGAGTGGTGTATATTTCCTTCATCTTTTACTTGTATCTAATGTTCTCTGCAATGCATTTTCTCCCTTCCTATTACATATTTTCTTCTCCTTTAGTCATCCTGTCCTCTGGGTCATCTGCTGTCATGGGGATGGCATCAGTTCTGCCCTCACTGACTCTAGCCATCATGTTCTGGGGTTTGGGAACCCTGTCATCCTCAGTTCTATCAGGCACACGGCCTCTTGTGTTGTTTCCAGGCTTCCTCTACAGGTTTCGATCTCTGCTTCATATTGTTCTTTTGTTCTTGAATTTCATTAAGGTTTATATTCAGTATTCAATATATAATAAGCTGCCAATCTATTGGACATAATTTTATCATGTTTTCTCATTTCTGTTTTTTTCTTCTTTTTCCCTACTAATCATAGTAGACATTTACAAACTGTGATAATTAATTTCATTTATTATTTTTCATTTCAGATGTTTTAAATCAATCCTGGTTCATTTACTTTAGGAGATTTACATTTAGAAAGTACCCAAAATAGCAAAGCTGGCCGAATTGTAGCCTTTTTCTCCAGGCAGCTTTCTGTGTTTTAAAGTAGGGCTTATGCCTGTGAAGTTCCCTGGCACACTCTCTCACCACCCACAGAGACTAGCAACTGGGAACTGCACAGGGCACAGCCTCTCAGCACTTGTCTGCCATCTTTTCGACCTTTCATGCCAGCTGACATTTTCACATTTTCTCTCTTAAATCTAACTCCTCTATTACTTTTCAGTGCTACTCTGTTCCAGGGACAATCTCACTGTTAACATACGCACCTTAGTCTTGTCAGTGCCTCTACTGATAAAGGTTCTGCATTGCAAGTGTACCACTTCTAGGGAAATGATGGTGGTAGCAAGTTCCCAAGTGTGGAGAGCACTCTGCGTCTTCTCACACCAGTGTAATCCGGACAGCTTTTCCTCACATTGTGGTGTTTGGGCACAGGTAACACCTCATTTCATGAAAGAAAAAAATTACATTTTAAATCAATTTTGCTATTGAGTTGTTTCCCTAAGGAAATGACAGACTTTTTTTTTTTACAATACCACACATCATCCATTGAAATTCATAATTATATATTTGCTATTACACATTTTAATCCACTTCAGAACTGCTTTGTAAGTATCTAAGGTAGGATGAGACTGGGTCCTAACTGATATCACTTGGAAAAAAAATTTTAAATGTCCTAATATATTATTAGATAGTTATGTTTCTATCCAGTTAACATTCTATTGTCTTTATTGTCCCCATTTCTAACCACAGCTTGAGAGAATAGCTAGAGGGTTTTGGAAGCTGTGCTTAGGTTGCAAGGTATAAGGATAAATATCCATCCTAGCTCACAGGAAAGAGGAGGCGCAGAAGCCTATTTGCAGTGTCCCGGCAAAGTGCTCCAGGTGACTGAGAACACTTTTCTGTAAGGAGAAACCTAACAGAAAGGGTCCACCTTGTGGGTCAGGGCCAGTGTTTTTGGACAAAGACACAAAACAAACACATTGTAACCACAAAGGCGTGGTTTTCATTCCTGGAGGGCATGTCTGAAGCAGCTGTGAGGTTATTGTCAGGTGCAAGGCAGCCATGCAGGAAGCACTGCTCAGGTGCAGAGCGAGCACTGTCCAGGTGCAGAGCGAGCACTGTCCAAGTGCAGAGTGAGCACTGCTCAGGTGCAGAGTGAGCACTGCTCAGGTGCATAGTGAGCACTGTCCAGGTGCAGAGTGAGCACTGCTCAGGTGCAGAGCAAACACTGTTCAGGTGCAGAGTGAGCACTGTCCAGGTGCAGAGTGAGCACTGCTCAGGTGCAGAGTGAGCACTGCTTCTCTCAAGGAGTGCTGTTAACATTTCCTTGGATGTGATCTTGGAACTTAGACCACATCACCTCTGCTTTCTAGTTGAAAACCTTTCTATTCATTTTATATTAGTTTAGCAACAAAAATTCATCATTCTCTCATTAAATACTGTAAATTTATAATCCCACAGTCCTATCCATCAGAGGGCCAGTATTGGATTTTCTGGGATAAAATCACAGTGTGGAAAGATTTCCTCTTTTCTATGACCAAGAAGAAAATCTGTTTCCTGCTCATTCCAGTTGATAGTGAAATGTGCCTCCCTCCTTGTGATTGTAAGACAAAGACCAGTGTTTTATTTCTGGCATTTTCTTAATGGATATTCATGCATTCTGGAGGTCTGCTTATTTCCGAGGTCACTGTCCTGTTTGTCTGTATTCAAAGCCAGTGGCAGTGCGTGAAATCTATCTAGTGTCACTTCTTTCTGACCCACTCTTCTACCTCTCTTTTTCATGTGATTAGATTATGTCCACCATGAAAACCCAGGTAATTTTCCAGCAATAAAGCTGATAGATGACCTTAACTATGAGTAATTTTAATTCTTCATTTAGCATGGTCTAAGCTATTTACAATTCCTTGGATTATGATGTGGACATTTTTGGAAGAGTCATTATTCTGCCCACCATATACTTTCTTCATTTGTAATGGAAAAGAGGTCATCACATCAAGGAACAGAGTGGGGACAAGAAAGGGAAGCAGCCACCAAGCACTAGGTTCTAAGTGAGTAGAAAACATACCTATGTTCGAGCATATGTGGGCACATGGCGCCAAGGACTCTGCCAAGAAGCAGCTCGAGTCCCTCAGTGCTGCACAGTACAGTACCATTTGGTTGAAAGCTGCTTCCCACCTTGCCCCTACTGACTGATAAAACTCCTACTTATCCTTTATGGTCCCTCTTCCATGCAGATGTCCTGAGCAACGGTGTTTACCTATTTCTCACTACGCTTTCCTCTCATCTTAAAATACCCTTGTACTTCAATGCATAAAAGATAAAACATTTATATTTCTAATCTCTTACTCAGTTATATACTTAAAGAAGCCACAGCAGTCTCTCTCCCTTTTTTGATACCATTTCCTGTTTCCAGAAGGTACTTTGCTTTTATACCATGTTTAAAATATTAACCAAATGAGCAACTTGCAAAAGGAATAAATTAGTACTGGAGATGTGGCTCGGTTGTGGTATAGTACTTCTCTAACATGTATAAAGCTTTGGATTCTAAGGCAACACAAAAAATTAAAAATTGAATAAATCCCATGAAAAGTCTTAGCTTTCCTGATATATCAAACAAATTTCCTTCAGTATTTAACCAATAGAAAAAGGAATTCTTAAACCTGGGTGAGAGATGGAAATGAAGATACAGTCTCAAAAAAAAATCCTGGCAAATCCTGGATCAAAGAACTGACTGAAACAGTTAACCTCTGTCCAAACAATAAACCTCTGCAGAGAAAAAACTCTAAAAAGACTGAAAAAAAGATACAAGACATGTATGGCAGAATGCATGAACTGGGGTGGGGTGGGGGATGTGGAAAAGGGAGTGTCAATATTGGACTGAGAAATGATGTATGAAACACACAAAACATCAATAAAAGGTATGAAATTGATTATACTCATTAATTAATATTTGTTGGTGAAAAGTAGGCATGCTCTGTCCCTCCCAATGGTTTTTCTCATGCCAGTTTGTGATCTATCCATCACTTCCAGCAGCTGCTCATCTGTTGTCAGTACATTTTCTTTAATATTTTCTTAATTCTATGCAAATAAAATCATATGACATCTAAAAAACAAATCCTGGCGAACATTTGAACCACCCAAAGCCTATTGTACTAACACCTTGGATTTCCTCTCCCATCAGAGGATAGGGAAATGACTATTTATGTTCTCATTACCTTTAATGACAAAGTAGACTTGAAGCTTTTTAGTTTTCCTTTGAAACATGATTTTGACCCTTCTAGGATTGTCAGACTATGAAATCAAGTAGCTTCATGTCAGACCATGCATTCAATTGAGCATTAGCTTCTGTGTAATGTTTGTGAAAATGTTTTCAATACTAAGCCTTGCTCTCATATGCCAGAGATTTTCCTAAACAATGAATGAAAGCTGAAGTCATCCTTAGCATTGGGTGGGGCAAGAAGCAATGTTGTCTGAATGAAGAAACCTCTCCCCTGCTAACTGTGCATTTGCATGGCGCCAATATCTACTGTTCCTGGATGCTAAAACAGACACATCAGGCTAAATGGATTAGCTGTGAGTAGCGAGAAGGCCAGCCTTTCTCACTGGGTCTGTACAGAGTCATGAGGGAAGCAGTTCTTTCTGTTTTCAGCTACATTGTGCCAAGAATTGAAGCGCAGGGGTCCTGACTCTACAAGCAGAACTTCCCCTCACTTCTAAAACTGATATGTGAATTCAGTCACTCACTGTAGTGATAATTTCTCTGCCACCCAGCAGCTGTCCCCAAGGATGGCCTTCCCTACCTGTCCTTTCGCTCTCCCAGGCACACAGTATCTGTACAAAGTAAAATCAAATCAGGTTGCCATTCATTCGCTTAGCCAAACACAGAAGAGGTTTTTAATCTATGAGTGTTAGCATCTGGCTAGGATTTCTCCAGACTGTTATCACCAAAACAATCATTCAGGAATGACTTGCTAATTCTTAGAGCCACATTGTACTGTTTCACCATCTAATTAAATTTTCTTTGAACTTCAGACTGAGCTACCTTAGAAATATTTAGGAAGTTTTCTGATTGAGGAAAATCTGCAGCCACTCAGAAACTGTGCTTACCACCAGGATATGACACAAGAATCTGGCTAGCTCTCTCCTCTGAGTGATATTTATATGATCCTGCACTTCCACAGTCATTGTGCTGTGTGATCTTTTATGGTCCTGTCTCCCAAAGAGACTGTATGATTCTATTATATTAATGATTGTCTGTGAATGAACCCACCATACATCCTTTCAAACACACAGCTTTGATAACAGTCTCCAAATGTTTCTTGAAATAAGGTGTTTTCTTCCTTACCACTAACTGATGTCATAATGGAGAATCCTCCTGCCAGGTTATAGTGCCACAGTAAGGGTGCCTTAAGGACCTCATACCTCTTTTCTGACCTTGAGCAGGACTAAGCCCATGGTACCAAAACCACCATAAACTCACAGATAACATCATGATGGCACATCTCCAGAGATACAGCAGCTACAGCCTAGATCCCAGGTGTATTAGTCAGGGTTCTCTAAAGAAACAGAAGTAACAGGATGAATAATTTGCTGCCTTCCGAGTCACCTGATATATGGGTCATAGTAACACACCCAGATGAGGAATGTGCTGCCTCCAGAATCTAAAAAGGCCCACCAAACGTTGTGCTTCTTTCTTGGTGGAGGGAGGGGCCAGGCTCAACAACTTATTCTTTACCTTAGAAGGAATGTCTCTGCATGCTCCACACCACTGAACTCCTAGAAACTTCACTGAGGTAGATGGCCTTGAATTTTAGTTGGATTTATTTCCCATCCTCTCATGCGCATATGCTTTACCAACAAGTCTAGACTAGCTGCTACCTCCTGTTCACTGGGTCCAATCAGTATAACATCATCAATATAGTGGACCAGTGTGATATTTTGTGGAAGAGTCAGGCGATCAAGATCCCTTCTAACTAAGTTATGGCACAAGGCTGGAGAGTTAACATACCCCTGAGGTAAGACAGTAAAGGTATACTGTTGGCCTTGCCAGCTGAAAGCAAATTGCTTCTGGTGGTCCTTATGAACCGGTATTGAGAAAAAAGCATTGGCCAGATCAATAGCTGCATACCAGGTACCAGGAGACATATTAATCTGCTCGAGTAAGGACACCACATCTGGTACAGCGGCTGCAATTGGTGTCACTACTTGGTTGAGTTTTCGATAGTCAACTGTCATTCTCCATGATCCATCTGTCTTTTGCACAGGCCAAATTGGAGAGTTAAATGGAGATGTGGTAGGAATCACCACCCCTGCATCTTTCAAATCCTTGATAGTGGCATTAATCTCCGCAATCCCTCCAGGGATACGATACTGTTTTTGGTTCACTATTTTCCCTGGTAGAGGCAACACCAATGGTTTCCATTTGGCCTTTCCAACCATAATAGCCCTCACTCCACAGATCAGGGAACCAATGTGGGGATTCTGCCAATTTCTAATTATATCTATCCCAATTATACATTCTGGGACTGGGGAAATAACTACGGGATGCGTTCTGGGACCCACTGGGCCCACCGTGAGTCGGACTTCAGCCAAAACTCCATTTATCACCTGACCTCCATAGGCCCCTACTTTAACCGGAGGGCCACAATGCTTTTTAGGGTCTCCTGGGATCAGTGTCAACTCAGAACCAGTATCCAATAGGCCTCGAAAAGTCTGATTATTTCCTTTTCCCCAGTGTACAGTTACCCTAGTAAAAGGCCTCAGGTCCCTCTGGGGAAGGACAGGAGGAAGGCAAACAGCATAACTCTTTGGTATTGTGACAAGGTCCTTCCTCACTGGAACCCGGCCACCCCTTCATTCAAGGGGTTCTGGGTCTGTGAACTGTCTCAAGTCTGGAAACCGGTCAACTGGGCGGGATTCGCTACTCCTAAAATCAAATGTTGACTTCCTGTCATTCGTTCTAGAGCTTTTCTGCTTATACAGATCAAATAAAAACTTAGTAGGCTTCTTATGTATTTGGTTCCTGGGAACACCATGATTAATTAGCCAGTTCCAAAGATCATTTCGGGTCATGCCATTATAGGTATTGTTTTGCCTTTGCCACCCATTATGATAATTACTGTAACTACGCTCATCTGGCCTTCTGCGATTCAGTGCTGCCACCTGACGCCTACCCTGAGGTCCTGTTAGACCTACTACGTGTACATTTAATTTATGCAAACGAGCCACAACTTCTCTAACTGTAAGATCTGGCATAAGAAATAGAGCAAAAACAAAGCTCTTCAAATGTTCTGGTGTCTCTCTCAGTACTTTCCATCTTATAAATTCAGTGAGTGGCATGTCCTCTGGGTCCTCATATTGTGGAGAATGTGGTTTTACACTTCGAATCCACTCGAGCATGCCCATCTGCCTGACCCTCACAATCCCTTCATCAATACTAAGCCAAGGAATATCAGGCATCTCTAACTCGCTGTTAGTAGGCCATGTTTTAATAAATACATCAGCCAACCATTCAAATAAACTTTTAACACCTTTTTTAACTGCTCGAGCTTCCATGTTAAACCTAGAATCTCTACTCAGTGGGCTCATATCGATAAACTCAGTATGATCCAATTTTATATTCCTTCCACCATTATCCCACACCCTTAAAATCCATTCCCACACATATTCCTTAGGCTTCTGCCGGAATGAATCAGCAAACTCATTAATTTCTTTAGTAGTATATCGCACCTCCTCGTGGACCACACTTTCTATCTCACCTTGAGGGGCTTGCTTAGACTTCAATCTGGTTATAGGTCTAGAGGCAACAATTGTTGGGCCCTGAGGGACATCAGCTCCCACTGGGAGGGGGGGATTAATTTCCTCAGGCAAGGGTGGGGAGGAGGGATCTGCAGGGTGTGGATTCTCTGCTGAGGGTGGGGAGGTTAATTCCTCAGATAAAGAAAATCCCTCAGAATCCGAGGGTTCAAAATCCTCATCATCATAGTTCTCCCACACATCTCCATCCCAAGTTTCAGGGTTCCACCCTTTCCCCACCAGTGCTCTCACTTTAACTGCTGACACTTTTCGTGGCTGGGAATTAAATTTGCGTTGTAAATCAGCCAACCGTATAATAAGGGCTCCAGCTTGATTTTCTGCTGCTTTAGCTCTTTGGCTGCTGGAGAGAAGATTCTCTTCCAGAGCACACTTGGAAACCTTTAAACTGTTGTTTCGAATCCGGAGCTGGTCATTTTTATCACCGAGCTCCATATTTTCGTCTAACAGTTTATCCAGACATGCTAGGAGCAACAAGGCAACATCATTATTTTCCTGATTTTTCTGCAATTTCTCGAACGTTTTATATATAGAGTCGCTAAATTCCTTGCTTCTCACAAGAGGTGAGTTAGGTGAGTCAAATGGATCTATCTTCATAATTAGATCAAATAGTCTGCACCAAGGATTATCATTCCTCTTCATGCCACCAGGAGAGCCTTCAGTAACTCTAGGCTTCATTGGGTTGGAGAGCTGGCTCCAGAGGCTACCAAGCCCACTAAAGAAATTCATCCTTTCAATTCTGTTTCTCTAGAACCACTTCTGGTACCAAAATCTGTATTAGTCAGGGTTCTCTAAAGAAACAGAAGTAACAGGACGAATATATATAGCTATATACAATTTATTGATTTGCTCACGTGACAGAGTTCAAGGAGTCCAACAGTAGCTGCACCACACTGGAAAGGCCGAGAGAATCCAGGGAACTGCTCAGTCCGCAAGGCTGGATGTCTCAGTAGTCCCAATCTAGTGCTGAAGGCCCGAATGGATTCCAGGAGATCTGCCGGTCTCAGTACACGCTGGGATCCGAAAGGTTGATCACAGCAGCAAGACAAACTCACCAGATGAGAGAGGCAAACCACAGGAGAAAAAGGGACCAGCTGCTTCTGCCATGGCCTTTTATACTGCCTGCCGGCAGAAGGTAACACCCACATTTGGGGTGGGCCATCCGGGTTGAGGTGGTCCGATCAGAAGACCCTTTTTCTCTTATTTGTTCCTTAGTCCAGTCAAGTTGACACCCAGGATTAACCATCACACCAGGTCTGCATCTACACAACTGCACTACACTTTTTATAGAAAACCCCCTGGTTCTATGGAACATAGATTCCGGGTTTTCTGAAATACTAATCATAAATTCTAGTTTGAGAAGATGAGGTATGCTTGAGTTTTTCAAAGGGGTGTGTTAACTATTACTTCCTAAGTCAAGAAGTAGAGTCAGCCTCATAGTATAGATGAGAGCAATTTGTGAGTATCCCTTATCCAAAGTGCTTATGAGCACAAGTGTTTGGAATCTCAGATTGGTTTTCAGATTTTATATTTGCATATAAAATAGTACAATATCTTATGATATTGTAGGACGCTAATGTCAACACAAAATCCATTCCACGTTGTACATATAACCTGGAGGTAAACACAAAATCCATTGTACCTTGTACGTATACCCTGGAGGTAACTTTATACAATATTTTAAATAATTTTCTGCATAGAACATAGTTTCGTAGAGCTCACAACTTGAAGAATCATGCCAACACTCAAGAAGTGTAAGATTCTGAAGCATTTTAGACTGAAAATTCTGGGTTAGGGGAAGTGATACTATACATACACAAAGGAAGAGAAGAGTGGTTGTAAGCAATGTGAAAGGAAAGTCCCTTCTGCATTTTAAATTAAAAATTTAAATCAGAGAGCAGAACCTTAACATACACACGATACAACAACTAATACTCAACAAAATCATTGACTCTCATGAGAAACTCTACATTAGGTCAGAGTAATAATTCTCATGTGTTTCTGATATCTAACAAAGATGCCCGTGTTTTCAATGAAAACAATGAAACAGACATAGAATTTAGATAAAAGTACCTTATTCATAGCAAAGCAATTTGATTTGTAGTAACATGCAACATTTAATGGAACTAAAATTATAAAGAACAGAAGCTTTGGAATTAGGGTGACCTAGGTTACCATCACAGCTTTCCCACTTACTGCATAGGCAGCTTGAACAAGAATCTGTACGCCTCAGCCTTCTTAAGTACAAAACACAGAGGCTTTGTAACACTTCTGTGAGGTCATAAACACAATGGCGCAGCATAATCATGTAGACCGTCCCTGCTGGAAAATTTGTTTGCTGTCAGTTGCCTTAGTCATCTCCCAACAGGGAGGCTACTGTCCATGGTGCTGAAACAGTCCTTTCTGCCTACAGAAATATTTATAAGGAAAGAGTGCATGATCTCTTTGTATTTAGGTTTATCAAGCAAATAAGCCAGACTTGGAAGAGGTAGGATGATATGTCTCAAGTAATACAAAAGATTATCCCTTAGAAGAATGAGAGAATAGCCATGTTATCTAAGAGGCTGTTAAGCCAGGGCCTGTTGGCTACCCAAGCGCTAAGATGGGGATAACAAGTTTGAGGCTTGCTTGGGCAAACACCAAGTTGTAGACCATCCTGGAAAATGTAATAAAACAATTTCCAAGGAAAAAGTGAGCTGGGGGTACAGCCAAATGTAACATTACAGATTCAGTCCTCAGTAGCAAGAAAAATAAAAGGCTGTTATAACAAGGTGTTTTGGTTAGAAGAACTAGAAGCTCAGAGAAATGGGAAGATTATTGAAGTGGTTGACAGCAGCATATTTGCTGAATCAACGGACATAAAGTTAGTGACATGCTCTGAAAGTAATAGTAGGACAGCTCTGAAGGATTAATCCAGAAGACTCAGTTTCACAACAGGTGTATGCTCTTGTCATAGAAAATGTTTTCCCTAATTCTACAGAATGCTTCCATCAGTCAAAAGAAGGGTTCCCAAGACCTCTCTTCTGCATTTGAACTGGGACAGGCTGTATAAATCATGTAATATTACATCTTCCTCACCCAGTACCCATTTTCTGGTTAATCTAGCAATTGAACTGTACTGTTGCCTCTCTAAGATGGTCTTATGTTCTCTGTAGCATGAGTAATCTTTACACAGGTTTCTTCCTCATTAGAGATGTCTGACCTCCCTTTTCTTAAAATTAATAATCTCCAACCTTTTACCAATTCAACAACCAGGTGCATTTATACAAGAATTCGAAAGCCATTCTATTGTAATAATTAAAAAAATATGCCCTTCCACCCAAGTTCCACCTAAGTCAATAAGTGACAACTAACAAGTGGAAGTGACCTGATAACATTGCCCCTGTAATGTCCTTCAGCCATCTCCACATCATAATCCCAGCACTGGAAAACACTGTAGTTGCCTATGCTAGAAGAGATGAGCTTAGTTCTTCTCTCTTATTATAATAGTCTCAAGAAAACTCTCCCTTTTCTACTTTGTGTGTGTGTGTGTGTGTGTGTGTGTGTGTGTAATTAGGGATTAAACCTAGGGCTTCAAGCTCTGTATCACTGAACTATATCTTCTGCCTTTGCTTTACCTTCTCTTGGGGGACAGGGTCTAGCAGGGTCTAGCTCTGTAACCCTGGCTGGCCTTGAACTCTAACTCAGGCTAGCATTGAAATTTTGATCCTCCTACCTAAGCCTTGGGAGTAGCTATGGTTACAAGCCTGCCCCACTGGGACTGGCCTCCCCGCCTACTGTTCTAGTTTGCTTTCAATGGTTGTGACAAAACACTCTCACCAAAATCAACTTGGGGAGGAAAGGATTATTCAGCTCACATTTCCTGGGTTCTTCATCACTGAAGGAGCTCAACTTAGGAACTCAGGGCAGGAAGTTGGGGGCAGGAGCTGAAGCACAGGCCATGAAGGGATGCTGCTTGATGGCTTGCTTTCTGAGTCCATGCTCAGCCTGCTTTCTTACATAGCCCAGAACCACCTGCCCAGAGGCGGCACCACCAGTGGCCTGGGCCCTCCCACATCATTGAACAATCAAGAAAATACCCCACAGACATGGCTGTAGGCCAGTCCAATGGAGCCACTTCCCCAGCTGAGGCTCACTCAACCCAGGTGTGTCTTTTATTTGATACTCCTGTTCAGCTAAGGTCCACAAAGCCAGAGATCAGGGTTTGGTCTGTCTTGTCATTGCTGTGTGTCTAGCACAAAAATTTGTAATCACTATTCTTGAATAAATAATTGTCTTAAAGTGTTGGCTGAAACAAATTTATGTCTTGCTTTTTATCATCTATAAGACCTTGAACAAATCACCAGTTTTCTAAATATTAATGCATCTTAGGAAAATGGAGAAAATATGAATATTTTGATATCATACCTTGACTACAAAGGCTGCAAGCTTTAGAAATATACAGCATTTTTTTTACTTGCTATTACATTTCATCAAGTAGATTTAGAATAAAATATGTGGCCATTTTTTTGTCTTTTTGAGACAGGATCTTCCTTTAGTTTCAGCTGGTCTGGAGTTCACTGTAGACCAGGCTGGCCTTGAACTCACAGAGATTCACCCGCCTCTGCCTCCCAAGTGCTGGGATTAAAGGCATGAACCACCACACCCGGCAGAAATGTACAGCATCTTTTTTTGTACTTGCTATTACATTTCATCTAGTAGATTCAGAATATAATATGTGGCCATTTAAAAAGTTACTAGGGCCGGAGAGATGGCCTAGCGGTTAAGAGCGTCGACCGCTCTTACAGAGGACCCGGGTTTGATCCCCAGCACCCACATGGTGGCCAAAAACGTTCTGAAACTCCAATTCCAGGAGAGCTCCAGTTCCAGAGGAATCCGACACCCTCTTCTGACTTCCGCGGCATTGCACAACACGGGTGCACAGACCTGCATGCAGACAGTACATTCATACACATACAGAAATAAATAAAATTAAATAAAAAAATTTAAAGTTACTACTTTTTGCAAAAACAAAAATGAGGAAGTAAAACTGAGAACAGAGAAGCTGAAAAGGAAGAAAAGGAGGAATAAGGGGAGGGAAGAAGTGAGGAAAGGAGGGAGGAAGGATGAAAGGGAAGGAGAGGGAGAGAGAGAGAGAGAGAGAGAGAGAGAGAGAGAGAGAGAGAGAAGAGAGAAAAGCTAGTGAGGTTTGGGGGTAGGCCTCAAAGGGAAAAATGGAGGAGTATGCAACAAAAATAAAATGGAAATTCTACAGCTTCATCATGCTTTCTGAGTTTCCTATTTTATTATTTCTGTTTATTTACTAAGAATTGAACTCCAGGCCTAATGCAGGCAAGGCAAGTGCTCTGCCAGTAATCTATGTTCCTAGCCCCATTAGGAATTGAACTCTAGGCATGACATATGCAAGGCAGGTGCTCTACCAGTGGTCTATGTTCCCAGCCCCGTTAGGCTCATTTTACCAGGTAGAAGGTAGTCATAGTCTTCATGCCAATTCTTATCATAGATTAGATCTGTTGTTCACTTAAATCTGTGGGTAACATTCCCATAAAGATGGCACCTTTAGGTTGTGCCTCTTGAGTAATTCAATAGTGCATTTTAGGGGGTCATGAATGTGAAGGATACCCACTGCATCCCACCCACGTCAACACTAAGTTCCCCAATGTCCAGGAAAACAGTGATAGGGAAGGCACAGATAATGCATGTTGAATGGTTGGTATCTCAGTCAAGGTGCTACCCAACATTACCATAAAGAAAAACTCTTATCAGTGAAGTATGCAACCAGGAAGCTCTGATTAACTCTTATTTAAGGAAACTTTCCAGTCACAAGGAGGAAAGTAGAAATGCCCCTTTCCCATTGTGTACACTGCTGATGGACACAGGAGGCATTCACCAGAGAGGTTTAGTTATTTATAGTGAAAGGACCACATGAGCTACTTTTAATAGCAGAGTTAAATTCTCCTAAAGGCAGTGTACAGGTGAAGATGCTTTTTGAGGAAGAACATCCATTAAGGCCCAAATCACATGCATCTCCATATATAGGGACAGCAGGGGGAAGTTTTCTATGAAGATATAATGATACCTACTGAAGACATAAGTTTTAAGTGGAAATTCTGGTCATATTGCCATTGATTCACTCTTAAGGATATAAAATCAGAAGTTGAAAGCTTCATAACCACAAGCTTGCCTAGACCACACAAGTCCTATAGCTTAGGCATCTTGTTAATTTCTAATGATTCCTTGTGTAGGGGTGTGTGTGTGTGTGTGTGTGTGTGTGTGTGTGTGTGTATGTGTGTGTGTGTGTGTGCATGTGTGTGTGACACAGAAATGGGAAACAGGTACAAGGAAACGACGTAATGCTAAGGATTCCTACCAGAAACAGGCTACAGTGATAGCTATAGTTTTGCCTATACTCTATCCTTAAACCTTTAGTAAATGAGATGAGGTTTCATTCAATTGTGTGGTTTCACTCATTTTCAATTTACCATTTTATTTCCTTTTCCCAAGTAAATGCATCTCCTTAGAGATTTGTATATATTAATGTCCAGACCAAGCAGACGCCAGATGCATTTCAGATGACAGGATAATGCCTCCCTTGAGAATCTGCCTTTATAGGTTTTGTTTGTTTTGTCCTGTTTTGTTTATCTCTTGGACAAAGCTTAATTCTCCTGTACTGTAGAAGTCCAGTTTTACAGTAAAGGAGAAGTGGCAGTGCCCAGGGTTACACAGCTGCAGTTCTTGCCCCATTTCCTGCTCTGGTGGATCTCCTCTGCACCAAAGCTTTTGCTTCCCATTCCATGTTGATGCCTAACTCATGCATCTCACTCATCTTTCGATCTCTGGCCCACACCAACTCTTGAGTCTTCCAGGATCAAAGCCATCTCTCCCTTTCTACCCATAGTTTTAGCATTTATGTGAGAAACAGAGTGAAATTTAGCATGCAGTTGTTAGATCAGTCCACTCTTCATCTTGAGAATATATTGGGTAATTTTAGAAATTGCATCTATTTTGGTGCCATAAATAACACATTGCAACATTCTAGACAACAAATCAAGACGTAGGACTCACATAGTTTTATATAATATCTTCTTTTGTGATTTTATATCAATGTTTCCATTTCCATTGTTTGGAGCATATCAAAAGCAAAACAAAAATACAAACAAAAACAGCTCTGAGGTCAGCAAGTCTTCCAGAATCCCTGCACATCCTCAAGTGCATATCCCATTTTATTATTCATTTAGATCAACAGAGTCATGGTAAGGTTTTGGTGGGTGAATGCATGACCTTGCTTCTGCCAGTTCCAATTACATAAGCTTACTGGCATCATGCAAATGGTTTGTCTTGTTCTTGTTCATTTATGTGCTTGCTGCCCCCATGTTCTCTCATGCCTTCATTCTACCGGTTATTCAGCAGCTAGAATCCCTCCACTGTGTATTTTCACCTTTCTTTGCCATCCCTTTGGTCCCTCAAGTCCAGAGAAGGAGAGAAAGGATGGGGGTGGGGTGGGAATCAACCTTCTACTTTATAGTTTTAGTTTAACACTGTAATTTCTTTGGCTCACTGTCTGAATTAATCACATGACCCCTTTAAAGGTAAGGGCTAGTGCCTTACTAGTCATCTGCTCCCCAATGACATCTCTCTAGGAGACAGGGGGAATAACTCATTTGTGTTCATGGTAAAGAGTTTCTACCGTGTTCTCAACTGTACATATAGCTCATATTTTAGACTCTACATTTCCATGTATGACCATCATTGTAGGTGTATTATGCAAAATGCATGAGAGATTATTGTTGTCATAAACAAATATTTTTTCCTTTTTCCTTATTATATATATATATATATTTGTACAAGATTATGTTGCAAATAAAATCTAGGCCCGTGTCCCCTCCCTAGGCCCCCACCCCACCAAAGCTCATGCATTCTTCCAAATATGTTTTTCATCTTTTTCTCAATCTTTCTCAAAATTCTTGATATAGAAGTTGACTGCTTCAAGCAGAAGTTCACCATTTCAGTCAGTTCTTTGACACAGTCTTTTCTGTTGTTGTTGTTGTCGTCGTCGTTGTTGTTCTTTCCAATATGGGCCACTCTCAACTACTTGGACAAAAGCTCAAGGGGCCATGCACAAGAAATACAACTAGGTAATTGACACTAGCATCCACAGATGAAGGATAACATTCATCGTTTGTTTTTCTGGGACTGTGTTACTTCACTTAACATAGTATCTTCTAGTTCCATCCATTTACCTGCAAATCTCATGGTGTCATCTTTCTTTACTGCTGCATAGAACTCCATTGTGTAGATGTACCACATTTTCTCTATCCATTCGTCAGTTGAGGGGCACTTGGGTTGGTTCCAGCTCCTTGCTATTGTGAAGAGAGCTGCAATAAACATGGCTGTGCATGTATCTCTTCGGTAAGATGAGTCTTGTGGGTACATGCCCAGGAGAGGTATGTCTGGGTCAGGTGGCAAGTTCATTCCAAGTCTTCCAAGGGTTTTCCACACTGCTTTCCATGGTGGCTGTATGAGTTTACATTTCCACCAGCAGTGGATGAGTGTTCCTCTTTCCCCACAACCTCTCCAGCACTTGGTTTTATTTGTTTTCTTGATACTAGCCAGTCTTACTGGAGGAAGATGATATTTTAGAGTGGTTTTAATTTGCATTTCCTTAAACATTAATGATGTTGAACACTTCTTAAGATATTTCTCAGCCATCTCTAATTCCTCACTGGTGAAGTCTCTGTTCAGCTCTTTGCTCCATCTATTGAGTGGGTCATTTGTTTTCTTTCTTCTTTGTCTTTTGAGTAGTTTATATATTCTGGAAATCAATGCTTTGTCAGATGTTTCTGCAGTGAAGGTTTCCTCCCACTCTGTGGGATTTCTCTTCACTTCCTTGTTTCGTTTGATGAACAGAAGCTTTTGAGTTTAATGAATCAATTGTCAACCTTAATTCCTGCACAGCAGCTGTCTGATTTAGGAAGTCTTTTCCTAAGCCTATGTCTTGTAGTCTGCTGCCAACTTTTTCTTCTATCACCTTCAGAGCTTGGGGTTTCACACCGAGGTCCTTGATCCATCTGGAGTTGACTTTTGTACAGGGCGAGAGGTAGGGGTTTAATTTCATTCTTCTACAGTGGTGATCCAGTTTTGCCAACACCACTTGCTGAAGATGCTGTCTTTTCTCCATTGTGTCTTCTTGGCCCCCTTGTCAAATATGAGATGGTTGAAATTGTATGTGCTCAAGTTTGGATCTTCAGTTTTGTTCCATTCGTCAACAGGTCTGTTTTTGTGCCAGTACCAGGTTGTTTTTATGACTATAGCCCTATAGTATAGTTTGAAGTCTGGTAGAGATGCCCCCTGTATTGCTCTTTTCACTCAGAGTAATTTGGCTATTCGGGGTCTTTTGTTTTTCCAAATGAAATTAAGGACTTTTTTCCAAGCCTGTGCTTCAGGTGGTCTTGGGAGATCCCGAATAAACAAATATTTTAATATGCAGTAGTTCTTAAGGATTCTGCACAGCACATACACAACAGTCAGTATTATGTTCTCTGTCATGATGTAGGAACTATTTATCCCATGTCACAGATTTCATTTCCTGTGTTATCCTTATAGAATAAATGTTGGGACCCCTGCAGATTCTTATGTGGAATCATAATCTCCAAAATGACTATGTTAAGTTTGGGGGGATGTTGCAAGTTGTTTCAGTCACAAGGTCACTCAGTCTCTCATTAATGGGATTGATATCTTTACGAAAAGACCCTAGAAAGTGTTCTCAGTTTTCCCCATGTGAGATCAAATAAACAAGATCAGCATGTTGTAGAAACCAGGAAGCAAGTCCTCCATGGGTATCTGACCAACCTGCTAGATCCTTGATCTTGGGCTTTCCAACCTCCAAAACAGTAATAAATCACTTTTCTCTTGTTTATAAGCCACTTAGTTTATCTTATTTTATTAGAGTTTTCCAAATTAACAAAGTTATGATGCCCCACTCTTTTACTAAGCATAAGCCTAGTTGTTGCAGTGTATGTATTCTGTCCTTTAATTGATATTTGCAGCCTTGATAATATAAATGTGCATCATCTCACTAATAGTAAAGCAGAGCTTTCTAGAAGAAAGAATTCTACCTCAAATACATAAACTCTTACCTGAGTTTCCCAGCCTGCCACTTTCTCCTATAAATTTCACTTTCCAGATCCACGGTCCTATGAGCGAATTCATTGTGGTTCCATCCTTTCCATTCCCCTCCTGTGAGCTGCCCTTTTTCTCACTCTTCCCCATCTCCCATTGGATCTGTGTCTAAGGAGAACCCAAACTGATGGTTTCTTTCTGTATTGGCTAGCATAGATGACTGAGTTGTAGGGTAGGAATCATTGTATAAATGACCCCTGTAGCCTCCTGAGAACCAGTTGTTAATAAAAGTTCATGAAAAAACAAGTATGCCTCAGTGTAAACTACTGATATTGTTCTTCAATCACTGTATCCAAACTTACTAGTAGATATGTATTATGTTTAGGTAACATTCACAGCATGCATATCACAAGCTGCTGCCACAATAGACATGACTCCTCTGTTTGGAGGAGGATCTGCTCCTTTCAGAGTGTTCTTTGTCTTGTTGATGTGACAAGACACCTTGCAAAAAGCAGCTTAAGGATGGTTTATTTTTGCTCATGGAATATTTTCTTATCTAGAGGGAAGAGAAGGGGTAGGCTTCTTCAAAGTGACCTGTTACTTGTATTATAAGTGAGTGGACTAAAATGTCCCTAATTGTTGCTCTCCTATAACATATTTTAAGTTCTATGAATACTAAAAAAAATATTTAAAACAAAATGAAATTTACTTAATGCCTTTTACCATGCCAATCATGATGGCTGAATCCTCCCTTCCTGTTCTGGAGATGATGTATCTGCCTTTCCAACTGCCAGAGAGATGAACTCTTTCAACCACAAGCCAATTCCTTATCTTGTGAGCTATGCTCTGTATTTTCCGTCATCTCATCTCTCCAAGGACATCATGGCTTCTCTCTAATATTTCTCTTCCCATCAATATATTCCTCTTTATGTTGTCATTGCTGTATTATTTCTTGTAATCTCTACAACACAACAAGTCCAGTACAGACTCCCTTTCCCACTTTTCTCTCTAGCTACTGATGCATTCTTCTTTTCAGTTTTGCAGTGGATGTCCTTCTTAGACACTTTCTCCAAGCCATTGCTCCTTAGTTTCCTTAGCCTTTCAAGCCTAGTCTTTCTTCCTCTTGCTCTATTAAAATAGTGCTAGCTAAGGCAATGCAAGGCTAGTAGTTGCTGACTCCTGTGGTCAGATCTCAGCTCAGCTCTAGCTCTCCCCACAGCATTTGACACAGACCATCATCATTTTTCCCAGAAATCCTCCTATCTACTGTCTTCCAAAACTGCATTTTAGATTTCTTCTGACTCTTAGGCCTCCCCATTTTTTTATTAATTTTATTTATTTATGTATGTGTATGAATGTACTGTCTGCATGCAAGTTTGTGCACCCGTGTCGTGCAATGCCGCGGAGGTCAGAAGAGGGTGGCGGATTCCCCTGGAACTGGAGTTCTCCTGGAATTGGAGTTTCAGACGGTTCTCGGCCGCCATGTGGGTGCTGGGGATCGAACCCGGGTCCTCTGCAAGCAATTCTCTTCTCCATGGCCACTGATGAAGTCGAGGTTGAGAGCTCCATCTTCGGTCCTTATGTCTCTAAACTTACTGTTCTTGTCTCGTAACTTGTTGGAGGCATGTGCAACATTTTGAGGATCCCTACAACTATAGTTTCAAGTCTGATCTTCCTTTTGATCTCAACTTCACATATTCAGATCTAGTCTATGTAGATTTCTCATACTCAACATATAACACCATGAACTCTTCTCTATCTCAGCCAAGGCAACTCTGTCCTCTGCTCCTTTGATCTTTTGACACCATTCTTAACACTTCTATTTTTCTCACATTCTTTGCCATATTGGCTAGGAACTTCCTATTCTCAAAACATTCCCAGTGATCCTATCACTTGTAACAATTTCCATGTGCCATGGCAAACAAAAGCTAAATGGATAAGGAAGATTTTATTCAAAGGAGTTTCCATAGTGAAAAGAGTCTCCGGGATCAGTTCTGAAATTCAGGGATGAGAGCGTTTATGAGTTAGGTTGGGGAAAATTCTAGGCTAATGTTTCCTTGTAGGGTTTCCCTAAAGGAGAAATAAGATTTCTCATATCCTCATGGTCAGTTTTGTAACAGAGAACAGAGTATACTGGTTACTTTCTATTTTGATGTAAAAAAATGTCCTGATCAAAGCACCTAAGAGAGAAAAGTTTTATTTTGGCTCACAGTCATTGTGAGGATACAGTCTCTCAGGGGCATGAAGCCATGGCAACAGGAGCTTGAGGTAGCTGATCACATGGCATCCGCTGTCAGAAGGTGGACAGTGACTCGTAGTAGTGATCAGCTCACTTTCTCCATTTAACACAGCCCAGTATCCTGGCCTGTAGATCATGCTGTCCACATTTGGGGTGTTTCTTCTACTTCAATTAACCCAATCTAGATAATCCCTTATAGGCATTCATAGAGGCTTGTTTTCTAGGTGATTATAGATCCACCTATGTTAATGATCAATATTAGACATCACAAATCCTCCCCTTGTCTACTTTACACTCAACCACATTTAAGACATGACTTCTAGCCCTTGTCCCCATAGGCCAATGGCCATTGCTTAATGCGCTTAGTTCGCCTTCAAAAATCACAACAGTCCTTAGCAATTCAAGCACTGCTTACAAGTCAAAAGTCCAAGCTCTAATCCTATACTCAAGTCAATATCGTATAACTGTGGACTCATATAAAGAAAGTTACATACATCCAACACATAACGGTACAGTGAAAACATTTCAGTTCTGGAAGGGATGAAGTGGAGAGCAGCAAGAAATGATCAGATGAAAGCCAGACCAAAGCTCAATAAGGCAAATGATAAATCCTTAACTCCATGTCAAGCATCTTGGACTTTTGATGTAATCATCGGGGCTTCAAAAGGACTAGGAAGTTCTACCCTTCCAGCGTCGAACACACAACCTTTCCCTTTAGTTGCCTCCACTTTGTGTATGCAGCTTTCCTTGGCAGACATCCCATGATTCTGACATTTCCTACATCATGGGGTATCCATTGCAACTTGAGCTGCAAATTCTCAGCTTCATGCAGTGGCCTCTTGGGCCCCCGAAAGTGGACTCTGATCCTGTCGCACATTTCCTCACCACAGCTGCTATCTAAAAGCATGGAGCAAGATATCATGGTCTTCCCCATTCTTGTATTTTTTTATACTTTAAAACCCATAGGCCATGTTGGAAAGTTCCGTTGTCAGCTCAAGATGTAGCCTGGCATGCTTGGACCACAGCTTTGTCTGCCGAGTGCACTGACCCTGCAAAACACCTTCCCAGGCAAATGCTTGCAAGGAGCAGGGAACTCTTCAGCTGATTCTTAGATGAAGCTTTCTCCTTCCAAATAACTGTCTTCACAAGTTAGAATCTTGGTGGGGCCTTGCCATCAGGGCACATTTCTTAATCTTCCAGTGCAGAGCAGAGTGTTTCTCATTAACAGTTACAGACTCTTTTCAGCACATGCCTTGGCTATGAAGTTTCATTTGATCAAGCTATTTTCTTTCTTGAAAAATTGCACATTAAAAGTCTATCTGCTCAACGTTTTGCTCTTTTTCACTGCAGAGATAAGTACAATCAAAATGTAACCATGCCGTAGCTTGAATGCTCACTTGTCTTGGAATTTCCTCTGCTAAACAAATTAGTTCATTATCTTTAACTTCAACTTCATTCAAGTTCTCAGGACATTAGTAAAATGAAATCAGTTTCTTGGACAGCTGGAACACAAATGGCCTCTAGCCAGTTCTTAAAATTTCACGAGCTGGGCCCTTACTGCCCACATGTCTCCAGCAAGCTTGTCTTCCAGGCTCTTAACAGAATGAGCCACTAAGCTCTGCCTCCACTATACTAAGTATTTTCCAGCCCAAAGTACCAAATTATTCTCCATTCAAGCCACAAAATAATTCCCAAGACCTAAGAACCACATGGTCAGGTTTATCACAACTGTGATATCATTTTTTTTCTATGCTAGTTACTTTTGTTGCTGTTGTGATAAAATGCTCTTATGGAAACAACTTAAGAAATGCTTTACGTTAGCTCACAGTTTGAGGGTGCAGTGCATGATGGCAGGAATATTATTTTGGCAGGAGTTTGAGGAGGCTGATCACTTGGGATCCACATCCAGGAGGGGGAGAGCAATGATCCCAGAGCTCATCCCGTTTTATACTGTCCAGGATCTAAGTCGTGGATGGTGTCGCCCACATTCCCACTTCAATTAACCTAACATAGGTAATGCCTCAGAGGCATGCTTAGAGGCTGGACTCCTAGGAGATTCTCTATCCTGTCCAATTGAAAATCAGTGTTAACTATCAGATAAGACATTCCCAAAGTTAGGCTCCTATACTTATAAAGAAGGTGGGGATGAGGAACACTATCATGATTTTACTTCAAATATATGGTGCTCAGGTTCTTCAGAAAGACATTCCTGGGATCTAAAACTATCAAGAAGTTTTCAAAAGAGTTACATCTCAGAATGGCAGAGAAAGAATTCATGATTGCAAGTTGTCTCCCTAAATGGTGTGAATAAGCAAAATCATAGATTAGAAGAATAAAGAATCCTGAGGAAGTCTGGCCAGGATGAAGAAAATGGCAGTGGTGCCTTAGTTGGCTGATGCATCGCTGGTGGAAGCCACCAGGATGAAGAAAATGGCAGTGGTGCCTTAGTTGGCTGATGCATCGCTGGTGGAAGCCACCAGGATGAAGAAAATGGCAGCAATGCCTTAGTTGGCTGATCCATCACTGTTGGAAGTCACCAGGATGAAGAAAATGGCAGCAGTGCCTTAGTTGACTGATCCATCGCTGGTGGAAGCCACCACGTCTCTGATCTAGACTTCTGCTCTTATGGACACCCTCAAAGTTCTCCATTAACAGAAACTGCCAGCATTATTTTAAACAGAAGTCAGTGCATGACTTCTTCAGTTTACTTTATCTCTCCAGTGGGTTCCCATTTGCTTTGAACAAGGGTCATATCCTCAAAGAATCTGCAATCAACCCTTCTCTTCACTCACAATTTCTTTCTCTCAATCTTCTACAGCCTCATTTGTCATTTTGATGTTGGGTATAAAAATGACACACTGGAGGCTAGAGAGTTGACTCAGCAGTTAAGAGCACTTGCTGCTCTTGCAGAATACTGAAGTTTGCTTCCCAGCACCCATATAGCTCACAATTACCTGTAACTCCAGTTCTAAGGCATCTGCTCTCTTCTGGTCTCCCTGAGTACCAGGTATGCATGTGGATATATATATATATACACACATACACACACACATATATATGCAATAATACACATAAAATACAAATAAACATTAAAAAATGACACACTGTATTCAGGGCATTGACAGGTGCATTTCAGACCTCAAAACTGTATATCTTCTTCCCAAACTCATAGATATTAATTTGTATCTCTAGGAGAGATGGTTCATATTTATGAACCATCTCTCCTAGAGATATAAATTAATTTAAAATTTTTAAGGGGCTAGTGATATGACTCAGTGGTTAAGAGCACTGGCTGCTCTTGCAGAGGGCCCAGGTTTTGGTTCCCAGTACTCACATGGCAGCTAACAACCTTCCGTAACTCTGGATCCAAGGGATCTGACACCCTCTTTAAGGAAATGACACTAGACAGGTTGAACAAGTTTCAATCAATGAATTCACACCAAGGGACATTGGGGTGCACAAACCTCAGTAGGCCTTACCATGTATGACAAAATGCATGTAGTCTTGTGGGGATGCTTTTCAGGGGGTGCAGGTAGGGAAAGGGGAGCTAAATATAATTAAGATGTATTGTATGAAATCCAGTGTTTTTTTTTTTTTTTTTAATTTGAACATACTGAAGTCCAAGCTCAGGTGAAGAAAACTCTTTTTGGAATACCAAGGATTGGAACTGAGGCCTCATATTTGTTACATTTCTTTTTTAATTTCTCATTCTTTTGATCTTATATTACTCTAAAATATGTATACATAACCTCCCCCATATACCAAAAATTCCAAACTCTGAAAATAAATGGTAGGTTAATTCTAGAACCTGTTAAGGGAGTCAGAATATAAGAGCACAGTTGTTTTCAGATCATGAAGAATATAACATTGATGTTACTCAGTTTGCCTTACAACTAGGTACTTGGTGCTAGCATCCACAGATGAGGGATACCATTCATCATTTGTTTTTCTGGGACTGGAACTGGGACTGTGTTACTTAACATAATATCTTCTAGTTCCATCCATTTATCTGCAAAGTTCATGATGTCATCTTTACCACTGCGTAGATTTCCATTGTGTAGATGTAAAAGTTGGCAGCAACCTACAAGACATAGGTGGAAGAAAAGACTTTCTAAATCAGACAGCAGCTGTGCAGGAAAGAAGGTCGACAATTAAGACAATTGACTAGTGGGACCTCATTAAAATCAAAAGCTTCTGTACAGTGAAAGAAACAATCAGGGAAGTGAAGAGAAAACCCACATAGTGGGAGAAAACCTTCAAACATTCATTGCTGATACATCTGACAGAGCATTAACTTCCAGAATATATAAACTACTCAAAAAAAATAAAGTAAACAAATGACTCACTCAAAAGATGGAGTAAAGAGCTAAACAGAGACTTCACAAGTGAGGAAATAGAGATGGCTGAGAAACATCTTAAAAAGTGTTCTGCAAATTACCACTTTAAGATATCATTTCTCTCTCTGATAAGACTGGCTAGGATCAAGAAAACAAATGATACCAAGTGCTGGAGAGATTGTGGGGAAAGGGGAACACTCATCCACTGCTGGTGGGAATGTAAACTCATACATCCACTATAGAAAGCAGTGCGGAGAACCCTTAAAAGACTCAAAATGAGCTTACCACCTGACCCAGTCATACCACTCCTGGGTATATAAAGATACATGGACATCTATGTTTATTGCAGCTCTCTTCACAAGTGAAGAGCTGGAACCAAACCAAGTGCCCCTCAACTGAGGACTGGGTAGAGAAAATGTGGTACATTGTTACATTTCTTATTGCTGTGACAAAAACCTTGACAAAGCTCATAGCTGACAGGATGTCATCCATCTCTGCAGGGAAAGCACAGGGGTGGGAATTTGAGGTGACTGGGCACTCTATGTCCTCTGACAGGAGGCCAAAGATGAATTTTGGTACTCTGCTGTCTCTCTCCTTTTCTCTGTCTATTCAGCACAATCCCCTACCCAACCCCTTCCCCAGTATGATGTCCCTCACTTTTGGGGGTGAGCACTTATAAACACACCAAAAGTATGCTCAACTATTGCCTTAGGAACTCCTTGAGCCAAACTAACTGTGGTTTCCAAACTAACTGTGGTGCACCTCCTGTATGCTAACACTCTACCACTGAGCCTTATCTCCAGCCCATCTACCTGCTAATTTTAACTTTTGAGGCAAGGTTGTAAAGGCTTGCCTAAAACTTGTGATCCTCCTCTCTTAGCCTCTTGAATAGCTGTGATTACAGGTCTGGGCCACCAGGTCCTTTATAAAGAAGATTCTCTCTCTCTCTCTCTCTCTCTCTCTCTTTCTCTCTCTCTCTCTCTCTCTCTCGTGTGTGTGTGTGTGTGTGTGTGTGTGTGTGTGTGTGTGTGTGTGTCCAGGAAAGCCAGAAGAGGATCCCCTGGAGCTAGAATTACTGGAGGTTGTGATCTCCTTGATACAGGTTCCAGGACTTGGGCTCAGGTCTTCTGCAAGAGCAGGAGGCACTCAACCAGTGAGTCATGTTTGCAGCCTCCACCCACCAGGCTTTTTTAATGCCTCTTACTAAGCAAACATTTTACTGTAAGAATTAGTAAAGAAAATGCACAAATATTTGCGAGTTTGCCTAGGTAAGGTATTATATAAGCTTTCCATCACTTTTTATAAGGTTTATTTGGCTTGCAGCTTTGGAGGCTCTAGTCTATGATTAAATAACCCATGATTTAGGCCTATAGTGAGTCTATTCATCATATTTTTTATTTAGGCCTATAGTGAGTCAACTCATCAGGGTGTGAGCATATGAAGAGGCAAAACGACTCAATTTATAAGCCAAAGAAGAAAGTGATAGATACTGGAACCTCTTTGAGGCTATTTCCCCATCAAGGTTGTATCTTATGAAGGTTCTGCTACCTTATAAATAGTACCAGAAGGTGCTCTGCTAGCTGTTGGGGACAAAAACGTCATCAGCAGTGGCTGGAGCAAAGGCTTAGTGGTTAAGAGCACCAACTGCTCTTGCAGAATACCTGGGTTCGGTTCTCACCACCCACATGGTGGCAGACAACCATCCAAAACTCCAGTTCCTGGGGATCCAACACCCTCTTCTGACCTCTGCAGGCATTGCACAACATGATTCACTTGCCCATATGCAGGTAACATACTCATATACATAAAACAAAAATAATAAATTTACTGGAAAAGTCATCAACAGTCTTACCCAGCTGTGAAATCTATGAGCTATACTCAGGACTGGTGTGGCAAGAGATGCCCATGAGCACAATGGTGGCATGAATGCTATGAGGTAAACAACCACATTCTGATTGGATTGAAGGCCTGCTCCACAGGACAAAAGCATACCTGGACTGTAATTATGGACAAGAACCCATGGTTGGGAAGCTCATAGGCCCAAGGGGTGAACTACTTCTATTGCTCGCTAAGTAGACATAGTATCAAACCCCTTCTTAGATTCATATCTTTCTACCTGTAGGTAGTGAAGCTCTCAGATATCATCAGAGAAATTTCTTTTGCACATTGGACAGTGGTTAGCAGAGAACTCACAACTGGTCAAAATGCAGAGAATACATGTCTATGGAGTGCTCACCCACAACTGGGATATCTATATCACACTCCTTCCCCAAGCTTTGAGGACAATTAGGGTAAAAAGAGTAGAAATATTGTGACCTCAGGTAGAAATGGAGTAAAGCAGTGTCTTCTTGTTTGAACAAAAGAGCATTGTTTCTAATAAGACATGACTGAGAATCTTTTTCTTGTTTCTCACAATACATTATATTTAAAAGCAAAATTTCTTTTCCAAATTCCTAAATTTTCATTACCTTTAAAATATACTGATCATTTTGAGCACAGAAAGATTTTAATGGCACTTTATTACAAAGATAATAGACCACATATGGGAATTTATTTAATTTGTTCCTGTTCTAAAACTCCTAAAGCCGTGAGTTAAAATTAGCTCCTGTAATGAAAATATTCAATGTCCAACATGGACGGCCCATATCGAAGACATTCCCAGTGGCTATGACAATGATGTCATTACCCTACCAATAGTTTCTACCCTTTCCAATAAAATCCTTTTCCTTCCCACTCCTAAACTCTGACCTATTAAATTAAATGAATTCAAAGCTGCTTTCCTTCCTCTCTCCTGGACAGGGTATGCTGTCCATAGTGGAAATCATAGTAGGCCCAGACCTCCTTGGTGGCAGACATAAACGTGACATCTCTTTTGCTGGTGTTAGCCAAGACAGTGTGTTAGTATAGGGTATATCTGGCCTCGCTCTTTCAGAGATTGGATATCCTCTCAGACAAGTTACTTGGGGTTTTTCCAATCTGTTTTTTCAGGTCTACAAATAAGAGAGGCTAACAACTTAACCTGTAGGAATCTGACAATGCCTCTACCTCCAAGTTTTCTACATCTAGTGCTAAAACTTAACCAAAAGTACACTGATCAAGCAAGGCCACCAAAAAGTATAGAGCACTCATGTGTGATGATGTGAATAACACTGAGAAGGAAGTAGCAGTGCACAGAAGTGATTCTATCACCTGTGGGGTGCGTAGACATCCATTAGTAGTCTCACTTGTACCTCTAGCAAAGGCTAAGGCAAGAGGCTCACTTGAGCCCAGGAATTCAAAGTCAGCCTAGGCAACACAAAAAACCTATAACAATCAAACGGATTCAAGTTTGTTCTACACATAAAATGAGCCACCCTCAAAAATGGAAAAGTCCAGCTCTGACATTCAACATTTTTAACAAGTACAGCACCCAGAACTAGTGCTGTGAAGTTGTTGGGATTCGGAACCTCAAACAAGCCTTAATAGCATTAGTATCAGACTCTAGAGCCCAGGAGCGAAAATGAACAAATAAGAATAAAGAGAAATGTCTCAGAGATGATTATCTAGACTCCTGATGGCTCTCTGCTTTTTTATTTATTTATTTATTTATTTTTTACAAAAGCTGAGGCTGTAAAGGTTTAGAAGCACATTAGGGAACCCAGACAAGAATGCCTGTCTCTGCCAGATGGCCCACAGACTCTTTCTAAATGAAATTCCATAAGCTTTCAGGCATGGTCTCTGAGTCCTGTGGTTATGAAGCAGTAGTCGGTGATGTCTCCTCTCTTCTCATGTGCTCATGAGCACTCCTGGGGTCTCTTCTAAGTCAGGGTTTATGGACATCAGTGCTGGTACA
Organism: Rhizomys pruinosus; assembly: GCA_009823505.1. Lineage (NCBI taxonomy): Eukaryota > Metazoa > Chordata > Mammalia > Rodentia > Spalacidae > Rhizomys > Rhizomys pruinosus. The sequence continues at coordinate 658,488 of VZQC01007823.1, read as the reverse complement.
GGATTCAAGGGAAGACTTCTGAGGCCTTCCCAAGAGAAGCCTCTCCTGTCCTTCGTGCTCCGTTTTCTGGGAGGATGTGAAGCTGGAGGCTTATTTTAGTTTATTGGCTGTTTCTGTTGCTGTGATAAAACACTGGCCAAACCCACAGGTGGGTATGGAGGGGTGATTATTTTATCTTACACTTCCAAGACACAATCCATCCATCATTAAGGGAAATCAAGACAAGAACTGAAGCAGAAATTTGGAGGTAGGAAACGAAGCAGAGACCACAGAGGACACTGCTTACTGGCTTGCCTCTCCTGGCCTGCTCAGCTACCTTCTATATAACAGCCTAGGCTCACCAGCCCAGTGGTCATGCCCTCAGTAGGCTGGGCTCTTCTATATCAATGATCAGTCAAGAAAATGCTTCAGAGACATGCCCACAGACCAGTCTGAAAGAAGGAAATTCCTTAATTGAGAGTTACTTTTCTTAGGTAGTTTGTGTCAAGTTGACATAAACTAACCAGCAGGAGGCTTCTAAATTTTTATCTACTAATATCCATAGGTATGTCAATAATACAAACCTCAAGGAATTGACAAGATCGAATAAGAACATTACGTGTGCTTAGAAAAGTAGCTGGGGCATAATAAGCGTGGTTTGTTTCTTATAGAGCTCAAAGACATATAAAATATGTATTAATAGTATGGCTTCATTTTATTTATATATAATCATTTATTTACATATAGATAGATATAGATATACATATAGATGTAGATGAGATATATATATAAACTCTAGCCTCTAGTCAAAACTAATTAAGTGATGATCACTGTTATTATTAACCTAAAGGGCAGTTTTAGAATTGTGAGATTTAAGAGTTACATATTCAAATTTTATTTAGTATGTACATTAATAACTGGATAATAAAATGTTATTTCTTTGAAATAGTTAAATTTTATGAAGATATTGGGTCTATCACAGATTAAACACCGACAGAATTGTTTTTGTTTCCAATCTTTGGTTTTGTTTGAAAACAAATGATGCTACTTTTCTTAGGAAAAACAAAACTTTCAAAGAGTTTTAGGATCACAGAAAGTTTGAGAGAGATTTTCTTTGCCCCATAAATACCTAGTTTCCCCTATTATCAATGACTCCCACCAGAGTTACAACCCAGGAACACACAATGGCATATCATAGTTGTCCAAAGTCCTTCCACTCTTGGCACTGTGGCTTGTATCGGCTTGGACAAACATCTGTCATTACAGTGTTGAACAGAATAGTTTCACACCCTAAAAATTCTCTCTGTTCTTCCTCTACACCATTTCTTGATACCTGCCCTTGGCAACCACTGATTTCCGCATCTCCATAAGAAAATGATGTTGCAGATGTCACAGAAATCATAAGCATGGAACCTTTTCAGATTGCTTCATTTGTTCAGTGCTATGCACTCCAGTTTATTAATCTGATACTTCAGATCTTTGTAATGATATTAGTCCATTATGTGGGTGGACCATAGTTTATCCACTCACCTCCTAAAGGACATCTTTGTTGCTTTCACTTGAGAATTAGGCAAAGCTGTTGTAAACATCTGGTAGCAGGATGGTTTGTTTTTAATGTGACACTGTTTAAATGTCATCATCTCTCATTTTAGCATTGTCACTGTGAATGGATAAACTTCCTCTGATAATGGGGACAGCAGATCAAAGTAGAGCCCACTTAACTAGTAACCAGGAGAACCAAATAGCTTCACGTTTTAGTCTTGGGGTTTTGTTATATGCTTCTACCAGTAACACTGTGGCTTTAAGAGAGTTTTAAAATTCTTAGCCCCCCCATTCATTTATCAGCTGAAAATACTGAATACCTTCTGTATTTATAAGATATCTCTAGGATATGAGAACTTTTGATTTAAAAATTGAATTAAACCTTATTTTTATTGTTAACAACCTATTGTAAAACCTTTGTGACATGTTAATCCTTTAATGTTTTGTAGATCATCTTATACTTATCATATAGAAAATGTTGAGCCATTATTCTTTACACAGACATCTCCCTGTTACTGAGCACCTAAAGGTAGTGAGCACAAGTCCAACTCGGCAAGGCTCAAAGACATTTTTGTGTCCTCCCAGAGGGACAGGCTGCAGCTTGGCAAGGACAACGCACATAAAATGTCACTTAGCCAAGCACATTACATGAACTGCTTGTTCTTTCCACAGAATAAATGATAATATTAACATTTGTAGAAGGCACACATATATTCCTGGAGTTAAGACCCAGAGTTTCCAAAACTTCTACCTAAAATGACTTTGAAATTTTGTTTTCCATTACATGAATATCATAAAAATTGTTAATGTATTCATAGATAATTGTGGTCTTTATATTTTCAATTATGCTTTATTACATTTTATATAGTGTTTGGTAATTTATACTCACTGTGAAACATATGTGTATATGCACATATTTATTTAGTATACTTATCAGTGTGTTTCTATTACTTGTGTTTTGGAAAGAATGTTCCTAAACTTCTTTTTAAAAATTTGTTGTTCTTACCAATGGCCCTTGAAGAGGATTCCCAGTTACCAGAATTTAAAGGGGGGGGGTGGTGGGCTTTCTGGGAAGCATCTCTGTTAGTACCTCTGGTACCTCTAGAGTCCCTTATGTGAAGTCCTAAGGCTAAGGGTGGCTGTAGTCATCTTGACAGAATGAGAGAAAAGCAAAGACAATCCCAGGAAGTCTAGTCAAGACTCTGAGTGTTGTGCTATTGATTGACAGGTTGGATCCATCTATCTCAAGACTTTATAAAATACATGTGTTCTTATTGATTAGACCATTTAAAAAAGCTGTCCTGTAAATTTCAGCTAGAATGATTCACAGATTTTCCTCTTCCTGCTGCCATTAGGCAGTGAGAGGCTGGGAGAGCTCTCAGTACAGGATCCTCTCAAAATACAGACCTGACTTAGCATTGATCCAATGATCCCTGAGCACACTATCATCAGAGTAACCATTGTAAGCAAAATGCTCTTTTTTGGTTTTAAAACAAAAGAGAGAGCACATGAATCATACTTACCACAGTTTTTTTTTTTATAAAATACTTTTCAGATTCACCAGTTATTTGTATTACAGAAAATTCTTTATTCTGAATATTATGATCCAGCTTTGAAAAGGAAATTTTAATTAATAAGAAAGACTATGATGATTCTAAGATTGCTTAGCAAGTTTTTAATATACACTTAGTGTCATTTAGATAATGTTATTGCTTCTGTTGTATTTAGTGTGCTTTAGACAAATTTTATTGCTTTTGTTGTATTTTGCTTTGATACATATTTATTTTTGTTCATTAAAAATTCAAATAGAATGTTTAGAGAGATGGCTCAGTGGTTAAGAGCCCATAGTACCCTTGCAAAGGAACTGATTCAGTTCCCAACACCCACATCAGGTGGCTCACAACTGCCTGTATTTCCAGCTCCAGATGGTCTGACATCCTCTTCTGGATTCTGCAGGTACCAGCACACATGTGCTTATCCACACAGATAAACATATACATATTTTTCAATGTTAAGGCTAGGGCATGGTTCTCCATGCTTATAATTCTAGCAATTATGAGGCAGAGGCGGAGGACTACAAATTCAAGGCCAGCCTGAGATAAATAGTAAGAACCTTTCTCAAAAGAAACTCTATGAATAAATGAATAAATAAAACATACCAAAAAGTGAAAACTCAAGTTTTCAGTCAACTATAAGAACCTAGGGATTACATATGTAAAAATACCATTCATAATCCAATAAAAGCTTACTGTTATTATACTAAGGTATCCCTTTCCTGACATTTTCCACATAATGGCATAATACCTACATATTGTTCGTAACTGTTATGGTTTGGGTCTTGAATATTGCCCCAAATAATTTCTAATTATGATGCACCTACATGTTGAAGGTTTGAACCACACAGTGGTAGTTTGGGGAGGTTGTGGAAACCTTAGGATGTGGAGCCTAGTTAGAAATCTTTAGGGTCCTGAAGGATAGGCCATGCCATGAAGGACACTGTGGGATCCTAGCCTTTCCTTGACTTGTGATGTAAATGGTTTTCCTCCACCATATGACTCTACCATGATGTGCTGGCTAACCTCAGGCCCCAAGTCTGTGTTCAAAGACCAGTACCTCCAAGACTGTGAGCCAAAAATTTATGCCTTTCCTGTTTATAACACAATTATATTTAGTGATACTGGTTGACTAATAGACTTTTAATAGTGAGTATATTATTAGAAATATCTTCTGCTATAAATGAATTTGTTTCTTGAGTATGGTTTATGGATTTTTAGTAAATATCATAAATAGTTCCCTATGGCAGGTACTATTTCCAGACTGTGAGCTCTATGAATGTATTATTAGGAGCTTTGTTATTGCTTCCAACCAATCTCTTTGTTCATGATCAATTCCTGGAAGTAAATGTTAAATTCAAATTTTATTTACATTTCTTTTTTTTTTTTTTTTATTTTGGGGTCTATGCACAACTGCTGTCTCACAGGCTTTCCTGCAGTGTCTGTGAACCATGCTGAGTGTAGCTCTGCATTTGCTTTTCAACCTCCCCAATTCCTCTTCCAGCACTATGCAGCCATGCCTGTTGTTTTTAGTTGCTCTTCTGATGGGGATAGTGATTGTGAGCCTGTGCCTAGGTTACAGTTATAATACAGGAACAACTCCATTGCCCTCACCAGGGTTGGGTGGTATACACGTTGACACAGTTCTTTAGTACTGTCTGTGAGACTGCATCACTTTTTTACCATAATTTTAATATTTTTGGTGGTATGAAATTGAATGGAGATTTTGTAATATAGATCCACAGAATAGGCACAAATTCCATAATAGAAACAATGAACAAACACATTACTGTTTAAATTATCATTTTAATTAATAATTTTATATATTTATATACTTTTCTAGCAAGATATTATTATTATTATTATCATCATCAATTATGTCTACTTGTTTGTCATTGTAGGATTTTGTGCATGTGAGTGTAGGGCCCTCAAAGACCAGAAAAGACTGTCAGATTCCCTGAAACTCGAGGTACTACGGGTGGTGTGAGCCACCCAACATGGGTTCTGGGAACTGAACTAAGGTCCTCTGCAAAAGTATGTACTTTAACCAGTGAGCTAAATCTTTCCAGCCCCACTAAAAGCATGCTTTGTATTGTATCTAACGTATGATAAAGCACTAAAGAATTACTTGCTGAACAGCTATTTGTATCAAGAAATGAAAACTAGCAGTTTTCACTGTTTTATATTAAATGTTCATTTTCAGCATTTTCAAATTTTACCAGAACTTCAGTAGTACTAGAAATATTTTCTTCATTCTCCATCAGTTTTAATAGGAAAAAATTAATGTTTTTTTCCTATCCTTGAAGGGTTTTCAACTTAATTTTTTGAATAAAGTAAATCATGGTTGTATCATATATAACACTGACACTCATTGAAAATATTGGTAATTAAAATATTTTCATTAAAATATTATTTTTAATGCATATAATAGTATTCTCAGCATAAATCATACTCTTCTGCTTAAGTTTCTTTTTTAAACTGAATATGAATTTCTGTGATTTTATACAATGTAGTTTGATATTTAGATTCCCTTTCCTGTCTCCCTTTATTTCTCCCTGTGCAATTTTATGTACTATATTATATATATTATATGTAAGATTTATAGATGTATCACACACATTATATATATATGTTATATATATATAATGTTATNAATTGTTAATTTTTTGGCTGTTCTGTAGTATAGTATATGACTATCATTGACATTATAATGAATTAAGTTAGGAGATCTAAAAAATATACCTACATCCTACATAACTCTTTTTTAATAGATTGAAGACCGACTTATTCAATTGATTATTAACAGTGTGAAATCTATTTAAGGATCCCATCAGTATCTTATTTTATATATATATAATGTTATATATATATATATATATTTATTTATCATAAGGCTTATAGAGTCTAATTACTGCAAATGTCCTCCTTTAGTGTGGGTCCATCCACTGGTGTCTGGTTAACTTGCCAAGAGTTCCGTCTTTGAAAGAGACTCTCCCTCCCCCTCCCAGCGGCTGTTGCTTACCAACAGTCCCTCAGGCAGAGTTGGGGTTTCTTACCCACTTCCTCCCTTCTATGCTGGAATTTTTGTCGGGCTTGAGTTTAGATAGGATGAGTGCATGCTGTGACCATTGCTGTGAGTTCACAGTAGACCAGGTGTCTTTACAATGCTGTTTCCTTGTGGTCATCTGCCACTCTGGCTCTTAGAATCTTTTGCCTCCTTCCACAATGATCCCTGAAATTTGATATAGGTGTTGCAGTCAGGGCTAAGTGCTCTGCAGACTCCTCTTCTCTGCACACTGGCCAGTGGTGGGTTTCTATGTTAATTACTATCTACTGAAGAAGGAAGCTTCTCTGGTTAAAGCTGAGAGATGCATTAATGTATGGTTATAGCAATAAGTCATTCAGAGTCAGTTTAGTATGATAACTGCTAGAAGGCGAGTACTAGGCTCTCCCCTAAACCCTGTGACCTGTTTAGCCACAGGTTCCTAAGCCTGATACCAATGTCAGTTATGGGCTCAAGTGGACCTTAAATACAATTAGATAGTAGTTACTTGCTCCCATAATGTCCTTGCCACTATTCTACCAGTGGGTATATCTTGCCAGGCCCATTGTTATCATAGATTTACAGCTGGGTAGGTAGGATGATTGTTTTCCTTCCAACAGCCTGTGTAGCTCTTTCCAGCACTATGAGTGCTGGCCATTAGCACAGTCTTCTGCTTTGTTTCTCCTCTGCTCTCATAAGTATGAACTAACTTTGATTCTATTAGTTCTACACATGGTAATAGTTATGAGTGTGTGTGTGTGTGTGTGTGTGTGTGTGTGTATGGGATGTTTAGTTTCTTCTGTGAATGTTATTGGTTTTGTAAATTTTACAACATATGATTTAAAAAAAAATTTAGCCAGAGGCTGGGGGTGGTGGACACCTTTAATCCTAGCACTTGGGAGGCAGAAGCAGGTGGATCTCTGTGAGTTCAAGGCCAGCCTACTTTACAGAGTGAGTTCCAGGCCAGCTGGAACTACAGGGAGACCCTATCTCAAAAAGACAAAATAAAATAAAATAAACTTAGCCAGAAAATGTTTTTAATATTAGAAATATATATTTAAGTCATTTTTACTATTAGAAATATATATTTAAGTCATGATGATTTTATTTTTGGAATTGTAAGAAAATAATAATTGTTAATCAAATGCAGTTATACTAACCATAATTTAAGCACCTTGGATTTGTGAATTTAGTGTGCATTTGATTCCATGCACCTTGAGCACAAAAATCTTCATTTTTGACCTAGAAAATTGGTCAGCAAATATATTAAGACTATAATTTAGGACAATGACTGATATGCATGGTTTACTCAATACTGAATATTCAGCAAACTCCTAGTTCATTCTTTTCTTTCTCATTTTTCATAATTTTTACTGGTCATATTAATTTCTTAATGATTGCAAAATGTCTTAGAACATTTGGACATTAAATCATAGAACTTTAGAAGCCAACATGAACAAAGAGCATATTTTACTCATGTTTATACCGTATCATTGGACTGAGCATTGTGTCAAATATTACTTTGAGATATCTCCTTCATTCCCTTTTTCAAATATGGCATGTCAACCTCATCACTGCTCAGAAATATTTCTCAAACACTAATTACATGTACCCTTGGAATATATAACACTAAACAACAGAAAATGGACATAGCTCTTATTCTCATGTAAACATGTAGGAACCTACAAATATTCTTTAAAATAGCTAATTATCTGTAATACAAAATATCCTTCAGTGCCTTAAGTGATTTTCTCATGGTCCTTATCTTAAATACTTTTCTATTATCTATTAAGAGACACAAATTAACAAAACATCTATAATATAGCATTAGGGATTCTGAATTACAACTTTTTTTCTATATACAACTTTTAAATAGTGTTAACAAACTTTAATAAAAGTGAGTTAAATGATGTATATATCAGCAGAGATCCATGCTGAACAAAATTAAAAATAAAGGGTTGTTTATATGTAGAAATTAAAAAAAAATAAGTTCATAAGGAACTCAATAAAATTATCTGATAAAATCTCAAAACCCTGACTACAAATAATTCTAGTCATATATAAAAATATTTTATTGGTTTTTTTTGAGGATTTTCTTCACTATATTTTGATTGTATTCAGACCCTCCCCCATTTCTACCCTACCCCCCCACTTCATGTCCGCTATGATTATTTTCCTTTTAAAAACTTATTTAAATAATATTTAGCTTTTCAAAAAGACCTATAAATTCTAATGTATACTCCCCAAATACTCATCCATGTGGATCCATTGCTTGGAGTCTGGTTAACCTATCCTGCCTCACACTCTTAAAAAAATGGACTCTCTCTCTCCCAGAAGCTATTAATTGCTAGTAGATCTCCAACTAGGGTTGGGGCTTTTTGTCCACCATCCCATCCATACTGGTCTCCGTCTGGGTTAGGTTTGCACAGGTCTTGTCCATTCTTTCAGAGGTGCTGTGAGTTCATATGTTCAAAATACCATGGAGTGTTTAGTCAGTACTCTTCTTTTGTATTCATTTACCATCTCTAGCTCTAAGAATCTTTCTGCTCATTCTTCAACAGTGGTGTCCAAACCTTAGGATGAGAGGGTATGCTATAGGTGACTCACCTAAACCTGACACTCCAAAGTCTCTTATTTTCTGCATCTGGACCAGTTGTGAGCCACTCTTAATTCCCATCTGCTGCAAGAACAAGCATTTCCTATGAGAGCTGAGAAATGCACTAATCTATGGATAAAACAATCATTTGGAGTCAGTTTAAAGCCATGTCTATTTAGCAGAATAATGGTAGAACATTTTCCTCATGGACTGTGACCTGTCTAGCCACAATTTCCTGACAGTAGTGCCATGTATGGGTTTCATCTTGTGAAATGTGCCTTAAATCCAATAACGGTGTCGATGTTACGCCCATAACCTTTGTGCCACTATTGCCCCAATGGGCATACCTTGCCTGGTCACCTCTTATTGTAGTTCCTAAGGGTTCACAGCTGAGTAAGCTTGATGATTAATTTTCTCCTCAAGTAGAATGCATTGCATGTTCTATTATTATTAAAGTTAGCCAATAGGGATAAAACTTTGAGGACAATACTAGTCGATTCCTCCCTCTTTCTTCATGACTAATGTATGTAGTTGGGTCTTCCATCAAATTCTCATGAGGGTATGGGAAAAGATGTATAGTTATTCACTGCTGGTGGGAGTGAGAGAGGGCTGTTCCTTTCATTGCACACAGGAAATAAAAAGAGAGGAGAAGAGCCAAGATTGCAATGTTCCCTTCAAGGGCACACTTCGAACAACCTGAATTCCATTCACTACATTCATTAGGCCCCACTTTTTTTCATATATATATATATATATATATATATATGAAAAAAAATATATAATTTTGTGCATTTTATATATCTCAATCATATTTAGACCCCTTGCCCTATCTACATATCCCTATGGCCTGCTGACCAGATTTCATGCATTCTGTCCATAAGGCCTATCTAGTAAAGCTTGTATACCCAGATATCTATCAGTGTCAGTTTATCCACTGGATCCTGCTCAGCCTATCTAGTGTCACGGCCTTAAAGACCACCAGCTCTCCCTCTCACAGCAGTGATCAACTGCCAATTTCCCCAGTTCTATGCTATGTTCTTTTCCTCATTGGTTTTACTGACACCATTGATTTAGCAATTTCCCAGAAGCCTGGAGGACTCAGTTTCCTTGCAGTCATGAACCACCCCTGGCTCTTGCAATCTTTCTAACCCCTCTTCCACAATCCAGGAGTCCTATCCATGGACACTGACTCTGGAGTCTCTTGTTCTCTACTCTTTGGCCAGTTGTGGTTCTAAGTGTTCATCACCCTCTGTTGCATGAGGAAGCTTCCCTGGTAAGAGCCGAGAGATGCGTTAGTATTCTCTCTACCCCCTGCCCCACTATGTTCCACTATGTTCCATAAGTCTTGGTTTTTAGAAGTTCCATGGTTAATGTGCCATCTATGGCTGGGCTTCTCACAGACACCTATTCTCTCTGTATGACCAGTTATGGAACTCTATAATAGTCTCCGTCTGTTGCAGAAAAAGAAGCTTCTTTGATGAATGGTGGCATGCATACTTGTCTGTTAAGTATAAGAATACATATTTAGCATATAATAAGAAATGATGTTTTTAACAGATTCCAGTAGTGCCATTGCCTGAGGATCAGGCCTTTAATACATGGACCTTTGGGGGAGACTTACCTAATCATATCCACAGCATAGTTAACTGCCATTAAGAAACGTGGGAAATGTTCCTTGACCTTATATGTCATAGTAACCACCACACATGGCTTAAGGCTAAGAAGATTCTCGAACAGAGCTTTCAGTTTTTATAATCATGGTCACAGTTGAAAAATACTGCCTCCTCAGGGAAACGACAAAATTCATGTGTTTGTAATTGCTCATATGGAGCTATTTTCCATCTCAGAAATACATCTTTATGAAAAGCACATCATCTTCAAGTCTGTTGTGAGCTGCTGTGCTTGGCTCCCTAGAGGACTGATGAAAAGTAGGAATAATAAACCTCATTGCTTCAGCTCCAGGAGAGAGCAGGCCTGGGCAAGGAATCGGCTCATTAACGAAAGCAGTCTCCAGTGTCTTCTCTCCAAACCTTTTGTGATTAAAAATCTAATCAGTACTTTATCAGTAAGTCAGTTGCTATGTAAATTGGAGAGGTTTCTAGAACTAATTTTCCTTGGAGGGCAAGCATTAATTTCCATTCTGGATTAAGATGGGTTGGAAATGCTACAGTCTTCTATTGGTGCACAGTGGTGGAATCTTTTTCCTCAGTTGTTAATAAAGTCAGTGATCAAGAAGATCATCAAATTTGTATTACATGCACCTTGCTATGAGTCTTTAGGCAAGACTTCCTTGATTTCACATTTTGGATGTTTGGTTTATATTAGTTAACATCTCAATCTATCTGAGCTTCACTTCTCACCCGCATGAAATCTTGGCACACCAAGTAAGCAAGTAAGTTAGGTAAGTTATTTTTTATTTATGTGTATTGCAAAAATTCCTTCTGGGAGAAATGTGCATTTGCAGTGCTCTATCTCCAACTCCCATGGTCCCAAAGGTAAAATGAGGAAAGCCTCTCCCAAAAACACAGCTTAGAAGATTCTAGCCAGTTAGGCTTGTGTACAGAGTGAATGGATGAGTATATTCTGCTTCCATAATTGAATTTTAATTGAATTGGATCCTTCTATGTTCAATCCATCTAGGTTTTATTTATTTTTACATAACTTTATACTTGAGCTTTCTTGTGTTTATTTCACAGGTGGCTAAAGATCTCCCTCTATATTTAGAATTTGAACATACCATAAAATGTAGCTGGATAATCAATACAGAAAAGCATCTAGAAAATGTAATTGACTTAGCAGAAATCTATCTTTCATAAGAAAGCAGCCAACATAATTTAATACAAAGAAAAGGCTAATTTAATACTTTTGAATAATATCTTTTTTATAATCTGAAGGATGTTCTTTATATTAAAAATGTAATAATATCTTTAAACATTTTCCTCCAATGATTTTGAATATTCATATATTCCAATTCACATGTAAATATAAGCAGTGCCTCACTTTACGGACACCCAGGATCACGTTTCTTTCTTTCTCCATAGAGGTCGAGTCAATGCTTGAAACATAAAAGACGATCACTTGTCTGGATGCAAACCTGTTAAATATTTGTTTGATAGATTACTGTTGGGTTAAAGTAAATCTATCAAATGATTTAACAGGTTTACATCTATTTTGTTAATTTTTATGTGTATGAGTGTATTACCTGCATATATAAGTACCTGTGTCATCCGATGGCCATCAAGGCTAAGATGAAGGAATTAGATTCCCCTGGAACTGGAGTTACAGATGGTTGTTAGTTGGGAATTGAACCCAGGTCCTCTACAAGAGCAGCTAGTGCTCTTAACTGCTGAGCTGTCTCTCCAGCCCACAGAGAAATTACTTTAAAGAAGACAGCTAAGCAGCAGAAAACAAGGCACAGAAGCACTCCTTAGTGGCTTGTTGCCTAAGGGGATATCATGTGGTGTAAATCAGCATCTCCTTCCTGTTGGCCTACACTAGGGGGATATCGTGTGGTGTAAATCAGCATCTCCTTCCTGTTGGCCTACACCTCTTTCACTGGAAACCTTCTTGCTGTTTCTTCACTACCCAAGACTCCACATCTAGGACTGTTGCACCCTTGTTTGTCTACTTGGGATACTCCTTCTCCATAAGTCCTCACTTTCCATTATAGAAACAATTCCACCTGAATTTAGTAACACAGGTTTGCAGTTCTTATCAGTTTGTGAGTGTGCTTTTAGAGAGGATTAGCTGCGGATTAGCATGCCCTGAGGGTGACAGCATCTCATTGACTGGGGTCTGGAAATCAGTAAAAAGGGTGAACAGGTGAAAGAGAAAGCCAGCTGAGCACCAGTGTTCATCTGTCTCTGCTTCCTGACAGCTTGCATGTGACCGGCTGCCTTGTGTTCCAGTCTTCCTCCCACGATTAACTGTATACTCTCAGGCAACCAGGCTTACAAAATAAGCCCTTCCTTCCCTAAATAACTTTTGTTAACAATTTTGCCAAGGAATGAGAAAAGAAATTATTTTTTATTATCATAATAATTTATTATTTTCAAAATAATTTTGCATTACTGTTAGTGATATAATTTCTTTTCTCAAACTTTGTTAATTTCTTTAACAAACTCTGGGAAAGATTTTTGGTGGTATTTTATTAAACTAAGCTGTACTTCCTAAATGATCCAGCAATTTTACTCTTGGATATTTATTTTAGAGAAATGAAAATTCATGCTCATGATACACATACTTATGTTATGGTATAATCATAATATACATATATATATATAATATATATATAGAATTATATATTATACAGTGAATGCTCATAATAGACCCAAATTTCCAAACACATTGGTAATTTTGAAACATCCCTGGCAAGGGACATTTCTCAACCACAGCATGGACAGAGGAGTTGCTCACAGCCCTGTATGCATGGGTCTTAAGTGAATTAGGCTTGCTCAGTAAGGACCAAGTACCCAGTAATAATCCATTTGTTCATCATTGTTGAGAGTATTAGAGAGCTAATTAGCTTTTAAGACATTGGGGATGGACCTCTACTCAGAGTCAACAGCCTGTAAAATCAAGGACTGGAACATCAGGACTTTAATTATTGATAAGAACAGAACCCAAGTCACACCTTTAGCCCTGGAGGAGTTATGAACCTGAATGAATGGATAAAACAGGCTTCAAAAGACCCAAACAGCATAAGATTCTTATCCAAATGGACCTCTGTTTTAAATCGCTTTTTTATATATTTTTAAATTATTTTTTATGTGTATGAACGTACTGTCCACATGTAGGTTTGCACACCTGTGTGGTGCAATGTGCGGAGGTCAGAAGAGGGTGTTGGATTCCCCTAGAACTGGAGTTAAAGACTGTTCTCAGCTGCCATGTGGGTGCTGGGAATTGAACCTGGGTCTTCTTCAAGAGCAACTGGCACTCTTAACTGCTGAGCCATCTCTCCAAATGGACCTCTTAATCACCTCAATGGAACAAAGTTCCTCAGGAAATGTTGGGAAAAGTTGTTTGGTGCAGAGATTTCAGAAGCAGAGATTTCAGAAAATAGTGAAAAGTCTGTCTGAACCTCAGATCAATGGGTGGGTTTCCTTGGCCATGCTCTGATCCCTGAGAGTACTTTACTGTATTCTGGATTAAACTCTGCCTCTCCTTGCCTTGACACTATGTACTATGGGGTATCCAGGATAGATTCTTTTGAGTGACATCACAAAGACAAGAGAAACAGAAGGAATCCTGATTGAGATCCTAGTGACCAGATGACACAACAATAGAGATGAGAAACACAGTCCAGGTTACCAGGGATGGAGGAAGGGAAGAATGTAGCAGATGGTGGGGACTGTGGTATAGTGGGATGCTCATGGTAAGAAATTTATTATGTATCTTTAATGTGGTGATCATTAAACAAATTGCTAGAATTAAGCACATGGAAACACACACACACACACACACACACACACACACACAGAGTGTGTAAAACTGATGAAATCCAGAGGATGTTAGTCTTTAACTGAAACTGGCACAGTTTTGTTCCATGTAGTAATTACATAAGGTGCTATCACCGAGGGGAGTATGAATATATATGCACATACTTAGTCTGGAAATTCTTGTCACTAAATGGCAGATGATTAATGTGTAACAATGAGAACAAATGGAATTCATTAATTACAACATTAAAATTATAAACACAAATCAAGTTGAAATGGAAACATTTATTCCTTGTGATGAGAAAGTTTATATTTCTACTTCAACCAGCAGTTAACTCTAATATGCAAGTTTATAACCAGGTGAAAGTCAAAACTTTCCAGAATCTTGGCCCAAAGCCTTAGACAATAGTAACATTTCAAACCACTTCACATAGACTAGCATGGAAATGCTGGCTGAGCCAGCCTGAAGGAGAGTCAGAGGACAAAAACCTAAAAATACAGCCTGAGATCCCCCATTACAACTTTTTTATTTTATTTTATTTTATTTTTATTTTATTTATTTTTCTTTTTTGATCTTTTTGAGAAAGGGTCTTTCTTTAGTCCCAGCTGTCCCACAGAGATCCACCTGCCTCAGCCACCCGAGTGCTGGGATTAAAGGCGTGCACCACCATGCTTGGCCTAAGATGGTTTTTAGCTGCAATGTGGGTGCTGGGAATTGAACCCAGGTCCTCTCCAAGAGCAGTCAGTGCTCTTAACCGCTGAGCCATCTCTCCAGCCCCTACAGCTTCATTTTAAGAAACCAGAGATAGCATTGCCTGCCTGGGAGTGCTTGAAGCTTGCTTCTGCAAGGTAGTGAGCTTCCCCAGTTGTGCTGTCCCCAATTCCTTAGCTTGGGATCCTCTGAAGCCCCATCCCCCTGCATTTTAGTAGGGTCCCAGCCCTTTGCAAACTGCCCAAGAGCACCTGGATCAAGCCTCTGCTGGGCAAGCCTCCCAAACTGTGCTGTGCCTGCTGGCTAGTAGGAGCCAAAACCTTAGAAGGAAGCCTGAGAATCTATAATTGATACCTAGGTGTCATGGGCCTCTGGGAGAGCTCCTGACTAGCTAGATGAGGTCCAGCTGGTCCCTCCAACACAAAGTCAGAAGAGAGAACTTGAAGCCTGGACCAACCAGCCTTTCATACCTAATAAGACAAGCAAGACACATCAAGAATACAAAGTTGGTCTTCACTCAACAAAGGAGGTTGAGTCCAAACTCAATACCCCACTGCCTCCATTAGATGAAACGAACAATAAAGAGACCTCTATGAATTAAACAATACCATACCAAATGGACCTAACAGACATCTATAGAATATTCCACCCAAGCATCAAAAATATACTTTCTCCAAAATTGACCAGATACTGGGGCCCAAACCAATTTCCAAGCATTCTATCAGACTGAAATGCAAATAAACTTATTATCAATATCAGAAGAATCTCTAATAACTACAGGAACTCATGGAAATTAAATTTAAACACAGTCCTTAATAATGAATGGATCAAAGGAGAAATTAAAAAGAAAGAAATAAAAGCATTCCTGGGATTAAACAAAAAGGACAATACAATACAACAAAACCCCTGGGACAATAGGGATAAAAGCAGTCCTAAGAGGAAAATTTATACTTATAAGTGCCTACATTAAAAAATCAGAAAGAGCACAAATAAGTGACTTACATTACAACTCAAGACACTTGAAAGACAACACTTGAAAGACAACAAAAAGACAACAAATGAAACCCAAACCCAGCAGACAAGAAGTAATAACAAAAATCAGAGCAGAGTTTAATGAAATAGAAACAAAAAACCAATCATACAAAGAACCAATGAATCCAAAAGCTGGTTCCTTTGAAAGCATTAATGAGATAGCAGACCCTTAGCCCAGTTAACCAAAAGAATTAAAGAGCAACCCCAATCAACAAAATTAGTAAGGGGGAAATATCACAATGGACAACAAAAAGATCCAAAATATTATAAGGGAATACTTTAAAAGTCCATACCTTAAATTTGAAAACCTAAAAGAAATGGATGAATATCTGAAATCATGGGAATCACCAACGCTTAACCAAGAAGAGATCAACAGCTTAAACAGATCCATAACATATAAGGAAATTGAAACAGTAATAAAAAAATCTCCAACTAGAAAAAGCCCAGTCTCAAATGGATTTACAGCAGAATTCAACCAAACATTTAAAGAGGATCTACAGCCAATATTAAATTATTAAAAAGAATAGAAACAGAGGGAGAACTCCCAAATTCCTTCTATGAAGCCATCATCACTCTAATACCAAAATTAGATAAAGATACATTAAAAACTGGAAACTATAGACCCATATCCTTAATGAATATAGATGCAAATATTCTCAGCAAAATACTTGCAAACCTCATACAGGCACACATCACAAAGGTCATGCACCATGATCGAGTTCAGTTTATTCCAGAGATGCAAGGACGGTTCAATAAATGTTATAAACCATGTAAATGGACTCNACACCAACTTGGGGAGGAAAGGGTTTATTCAGCTTACATCTCCTGGGTCACAGTTCATCACTCAGGGAGCCCAAGGCAGGAACTCAGGGCAGGAACCTGGAGGCAGGAGCTGAAGCACAGGCCATGGAGGAATGCTGTTCACTGGCTTGCTCCCCTGGCTCATGCCCAGCCTGCCTTCTTATATGGTACACAACAACCTGCCCAGGGTGGCACCACTCATTGTGGGCTGGGCCCTCCCACACTGCTCGACCATCAAGACAATACTCCACAGATGTGGCCACAGGCCAATCCAATGAAGCCAATTCCCCAATTGAGGCTCCCTCAACCCAGGTGTTTCAAGTTGACACCAAAGCCATCCAGCACACTTGGTGTGGTTTTAATTTGCATTTCCTTAATTATTAATGATGTTGAACACTTTTTAAGATGCTTCTCAGCCATTTTTACTTCCTTACTGGTGAAGTCTCTGTTCATCTCTTACTCCATCTTTTGAGTAGGTCATTTGTTTTCTTACTTCTTTGTTTTTTAAGTAGTTTATATATTCTGGATGTTAATGCTCTGTCAGATGTATCAGTGGTGAAGGTTTCCTCCCACTCTGTTGGTTTTCTCTTTACTTCCTTGATTGTTTCTTTAGCTGTCCTAAAGCTTTTGAGTTTGATGAGGTCCCACTTGTCAGCTGTTGACCTTATTTCCTGTGCAGCTGCTGTTTGATTTAGAAAGTATTTTCCTATGCCTATATCTTGTAGGTTGTTGCTGACTTTTTCTTTTATCACCTTCAGGGTTTCAGGTTTCAGGTTGAGATCTTTGATCCACTAGGAGTTTATTTTTCTACAGGGCAAGAGGTAGGGGGTTAAATTTGTTTTTCTACAAATGGTGATCCAGTTTACCAACACCATTTGCTGAACATGCTATCAGCCAATGGCTTGTTTGTTTGTCAAATATGAGGTGGCTGAAGTTATATAAGCTCAAGTTTCAATCTTCATTGATCAATTTATTTTTTGCCAGGACCAGGCTGTCTTTATGACTATAGCCCTGTAATATAGGTTGAAGTCTTGTAATGTAATCCTCCCAGTACTGCAATTTTTACTTAGGGTTGCTTTAGCTCTTTGTGGTCCAGCATCCCTTCATGCTTAAAGTCTTAGAGGGAATTGGGCTGGAGGGAACATAATTCAATGTAATCAAAGCCATATACAAGAAACCCACAGTCAACATCATCCTAAATGAAGAAAAGTTGGAATCATTCCCCTTAAAGGTAGAAACACCACAAGGCTGTCCACTATCACCACTCCTTCTATATAGTGCTTGAAATGCTTGCTAGGTCAATAAGGGGAGAAAGTGAAATTAAAGGAGTACTAATTGGAAAAAAGGAAGTAAAACTATCCCCTTTTGCAGATGATATGATAGTTTACCTAAGAGATGCTAAAAATTCCACCAGAAAACACTTAGGAACGAGTAAAAGTTTCAGTAAAGTGGTGGTATACAAAATAAACCTAGAAAAATCAGTAGCCTTTCTTTACACCAAAAATAAGCAACTGGAGAAGGAATATAAGGGGACCTTTCCAATCACAATAGCCTCAAAAGAAATAAAATATGTACGAATAAACCTAACCAAAGACACCAAAGACCTTTACAACAAAAATTTTAAAGCCCTGAAGAATGAGATTGAATATGACATCAAAAGATGGAAGGACCTCCTATGCTCGTGGATTGGAAAAATTAATATAGTAAAAATGTCCATTCTATCCAAATTAATATACAGATTCAATGCAAGCCCAATTAAAATCCCCATGAGCTTTTTCACAGACTTAGAAAAAAAGTCCTTAAGTGTGAACTCTTAACTAAAAAGGAACCTACCATTTGACCGAGTATATTCCTTTTGTGATATATTCTACTGAAGAGACACAGTATGTTTGTTGCTGCTCCTTTCACAATATCTAAGAGATGGAAGCAACCTAAGTGTCCCTCAATTGATGAGTGGATAATGAAAATATCTTTTACACAATGGAGTGCTACTCAGCAATAAAGAAAGGCATCATGAAATTTTCAGGTAAATGGATGGAACTAGAAGCTGTTATCCTAAGTGAGGTGACACAGACTCAGAAAAATAAATGACAGATGTCCTCCCTCATTTGTGGTTCCTAGNTTCTTAATGATTGCAAAATGTCTTAGAACATTTGGACATTAAATCATAGAACTTTAGAAGCCAACATGAACAAAGAGCATATTTTACTCATGTTTATACCGTATCATTGGACTGAGCATTGTGTCAAATATTACTTTGAGATATCTCCTTCATTCCCTTTTTCAAATATGGCATGTCAACCTCATCACTGCTCAGAAATATTTCTCAAACACTAATTACATGTACCCTTGGAATATATAACACTAAACAACAGAAAATGGACATAGCTCTTATTCTCATGTAAACATGTAGGAACCTACAAATATTCTTTAAAATAGCTAATTATCTGTAATACAAAATATCCTTCAGTGCCTTAAGTGATTTTCTCATGGTCCTTATCTTAAATACTTTTCTATTATCTATTAAGAGACACAAATTAACAAAACATCTATAATATAGCATTAGGGATTCTGAATTACAACTTTTTTCTCTATATACAATCTTAAATAGTGTTTAACAAACTTAAGAAAATGAGTAAATGATGTATATATCAGGCAGAGTCCATGCTGAAAACAAAATAAAAATTAAAGGGTTGTTTATATGTAGAAATTAAAAAAAAATAAGTTTCATAAAAGCTCAATAAAATTATCTGATAAAATCTCAAAACCCTGACTACAAATAATTCTAGTCATATATAAAAATATTTTATGGTTTTTTTTGACGGATTTTCATGCCACATAATTTGATTGTATTCAGACCCTCCCCCATTTCTACCCTACCCCCCCACTTCATGTCCGCTATGATTATTTTCCTTTTAAAAACTTATTTTAAATAATATTTAGCTTTTCAAAAAGACCTATAAATTCTAATGTATACTCCCCAAATACTCATCCATGTGGATCCATTGCTTGGAGTCTGGTTAACCTAACAAGAGTCACACCCTTAAAAAAAAAAAAATGGACTCTCTCCCAGAAGCTATTAATTGCTAGTAGATCTCCAACTAGGGTTGGGGCTTTTTGTCCACCATCCCATCCATACTGGTCTCCGTCTGGGTTAGGTTTGCACAGGTCTTGTCCATTCTTTCAGAGGTGCTGTGAGTTCATATGTTCAAAATACCATGGAGTGTTTAGTCAGTACTCTTCTTTTGTATTCATTTACCATCTCTAGCTCTAAGAATCTTTCTGCTCATTCTTCAACAGTGGTGTCCAAACCTTAGGATGAGAGGGTATGCTATAGGTGACTCACCTAAACCTGAACACTCCAAAGTCTCTTTTTTCTGGCATCTGGACCAGGTGTGGTAAGCCACTCTTAATTCCATCTGCTGCGAAGAACAAGCGATATCCTATGATGATGCTGAGAAATCCAACTAATAACTATGGATATAAAAACAATCATTGGCAGTCTTTAAAGCCTGTTTATTTAGCAGAATAATGGTAGAACATTTTCCTCATGGACTGTGACCTGTCTAGCCACAATTTCCTGACAGTAGTGCCATGTATGGGTTTCATCTTGTGAACCATGTGCCTTAAATCAATAACGTGTTCATGTTTACGCCCATAACCTTGTGCCACTATTTGCCCAATGGGCAGACCTTGCCATGGTCACCTTTATTGTAGTTCACAGGGTTTGCAACTGAGTAAGCTTGATGATTAATTTTCTCCTCAAGTAGAATGCATTGCATGTTCTATTATTATTAAAGTTAGCCAATAGGGATAAAACTAGGACAATACTGAGTCGATTTCCTCCCTCTTTCTTCAGTAGCTAATGTATGGTTGGGTTTCATCAAAATTCTGCAATGAGGGTATGGGAAAAGAGTGTATGTTTCACTGCTGGTGGGAGTGAGAGAGGGCTGTTCCTTTCATTGCACACAGGAAATAAAAAGAGGAGAAAGAGCCAAGATTGCAATTGTTCCCTTCAGGGCACACTTCTAAAACAACCTGAATTCCATTCACTACATTCATTGAGCCCCACTTTTTCAATATATATAGTATATATATTATATATATATGAAAAAAAATATATAATTTTTGTGCATTTATATATTTCATACAATGTATCTTAACCATATTTAGACCACCACCCCTATATGTATCCCCATAGAACACCCACAGAATTTTATACATTCTATGATATATGACAAGGAATATCAAGTCAGGTTTGTGTACCCAGATATCCCTCAGTGCAAGTTTATCCACTGGATCCTGCTCAGCCTATCTAGGGCACGGCCTTGAAAAGACGCACCAGCTTCTTCTCCTTCACCTAGCAGTGATCAACTGCCAATTTCCCCAGTTCTATCTATTCTTTTCCTCATTGGTTTTACTGACACCATTGATTTAGCAATTTCCCAGAAGAAGCCTGGAGCCAGTTTCCTTGCAGGTCATGAACCACCCTGGCTCTTACAATATTCCCAACCTCTCTTCTGCAATGATCCATGAGCCTATCCATGACACTGATCTTTGGAGTCTCTTGTTCTCTACTCTTTGGCCAGTTGTGGTTCTAAGTGTTTTCATCACCCTCTTTTGCATGAGAAGCTTCCCTGGTAAGAGCCGAGAGATGCGTTAGTATTCTCTCTACCCCCTGCCCCACTATGTTCCACTATGTTCCATAAGTCTTGGTTTTTAGAAGTTCCATGGTTAATGTGCCATCTATGGCTGGGCATCTCTCAAATACATAATCTCTGTATGACCGTGAGGAACTCTATAATTAGTCTCCGTCTTTGCAGAAAAAGAAGCTCTTTGATAGAATAGCGTGGCAGCATACTTGGTCTGTTAATATAAGAATACATATTAGCATATACATAAGAAAGATGTTTTTAACAGATTCCAGTAGTGCCATATGCCTGAGGACAGGCCTATTAATACATGGACCTTTGGGGGAGGACTTTATACCTATACAGTCGATTATTCCACATGCATAGTTTAATCGCATTAAGAAGTGTGAAATGTTCCTTGACTTATATTGTCACTAGTAACCACACACATGCTTAGAGGCTAAGAAGATTCTCGAACAGAGCTTCAGTTTTATAAACTATGGTCACATGAAAAAACTACCTGCCTCCCAGGAAACGACAAAATTCATAAGTGTTTGTAATGCCATAAGCTATTTCCATCTCAGAATACACTCTTTATGAAAGCACATCAGTCTACACAGTCTGTGTGAACGCGCTGTGCTTAGGCTCCCAGAGGATCTGATGAAAGTAGAATAATAAACCTCATTGCTTCAGCCTCCAGGAGAGAGCTAGCTGGCAAGGAACTCGTCATTAAACGATAAGCATCTCCCAGTGTGCTTCTCAAACCCTTTTGTGTAAAACTTACATCAGCTACTTATCAGTAGTCAGTTGCTATGTAAATTGGAGAGGTTTCTAGAACTCAATTTCCTTGAGGGCAAGCATAATTTCCATTCTGGATTAAGAATGTTGGAAATGCTACACTTCTCATGGTGCAACAGTGAGGGAACTCTTTTTTCCTCATTGTTAATAAAGTCAGTGATTCAAGAAGATCATCAAATTTTATTACATGCCACCTTGCTATAGTCTTTAGGCAATGCACTTCCTTCGATTTCACATCATGAGATGTTTCGTTTTATTATAAACATATCAATTCTATCCTGGCTTCACTTCTCAACCGCAGAAATCTTGGGCACACACAGAAGCAAGTAAGTCTAGTAATATTTTTATTTATGTTATGCAAAACTTCCTTCATGGAGAGAAATGGCCATTTGCAGTGCTCTACTCCAAACCTCCATGCCCAAAAGGTAAAACGAGGAAAGCTCTCTCCCATAAAACACCAGTTAGACAGAATTCTAGCCCAGTTAGGGCTTGTGTAACAATGTTGATGGATGAATATATTCTGCTTTCCATAATCTGAATTTTAATTGCGAATTGGATCCTTCTATGTTCAATCCATCTAGTTATTTTATTTTACATTAATTTATACTTAGAGTTCTTTTCGGGTGTAGCTAGGGTGAGGCTGTTTATTTCACAGTGGCTAAAGATCTCCCTCTATATTTAGAATTTGAACATACCATAAAATGTAGCTGGATAATCAATACAGAAAAGCATCTAGAAACATGTAATTGACTTAGCAGAAATCTATCTTTCATAAAAAGCCGCCAGCCAACAGTAATTTAATACAAAGAAAAGGCAATTAATACTTCTGAATAATATCTTTCTTTATAATCTAAGGATGTTCTGTATATTAAAGTAATAATATCATTAAACATTTTCCTCCAATGATTCTGAATATTCATATATTCCAATTCACATGTAAATATAAGCAGTGCCTCACTTTACGGACACCCAGGATCACGTTTCTTTCTTTCTCCATAGAGGTCGAGTCAATGCTTGAAACATAAAAGACGATCACTTGTCTGGATGCAAACCTGTTAAATATTTGTTTGTAGATTACTGTGGGGCTTAAAGATAATCTCACTCAAATGATTCTAAACAGTTACAATCATTTGTTAATTTTATGTTGATGAGTGTATTACCTGCAATAATAATCGTACTCTGTGCATCCGATGGCATTCAAGCCAAGATAAGAATATAGATTCCCCTGGAACTGGAGTTACAGAGGCTGTTAGTTGGGAATTGAACCCAGTCCCTTCTACAAGAGCAGCTAGTGCTCTTAACGCGAACCTGTCTCTCCAGCCCGACAGAAAAATCACTTAAGAAGAGAGCTAAGCAGCAGAAAAACAAGGCACAGAAGCACGTCCTTAGTGGCTTGTTGCCCTAAGGGGATATCATGATGGTGGTAAATCAACATCTCCTCCTGTCTGGCCTACACTATGTCGGGATATCGTGGTGTACAATCAAGTCATCCCTCCTGTTTGCCTACCAACCTCTCTTCACTAGGAAATCCTCTCTCTGTTCTTCACTACCCAATGACTCCCACATCTAGGTACTGTTGCACCCTTGTTTGGCTACTTGGGATATCTTCTCCATAAGTCCGTCAGTTTCCCATTATAGAAACAATCCACCGAAACTTTAGACACACAGTTGCAAGTTCGTTATTCAGTCTTGCTGAGTGCTTTTAGAGAGATTAGCTGCGGATTAGCGATCCCTGAGTGGACAGCCATCTCATTGACTGGGTCTGGAATCAGTAAAAAGGATAACAGTGTAAAGACGAAAGCCAGCTGAGCACCATGTTCAATCTTGTCTCTGCTTCCGACAGCTTGCATGTGACCGGCTGCCTTGTGTTCCAGTCTTCCTCCCACGATTAACTGTATACTCTCAGGCAACCAGGCTTACAAAATAAGCCTCCTTCCTCCCTAATAACTTTTGTTAACATATTTCCAAGGAATGAGAAAAGAAATATTTTTTAGCTATTATTTCTATATATTTATTCACAGAATATCATTTTGCATTACTGCGTAGTGATGCATATTTCTTGTCTCAAACTTTGTAATTTAACAGTTAAAACTCTGGGAAAGATTTTTGGTGATTATTCAAAGCTCGAAGCGTGTCACTCCTAAATGATGCCAGCAATTACTCTGAGTATTATTTATAGAGAAATTGAAAATCCATGCTGCCATGATCACACATATCTGTATGTTATGGTATGGGCTATCATAATGATACAAGCTATATACTATAATAATACTGATATATATAATTATAATGAACAGTGGCTCAATAATAACCCAAACTTTCCAAACCAATAATTTGATGAAACCCTGGCAAGGGACATTCTCAAACACACATGGACAAGGAGTTAGCTCACAGCCCTGTATGCATTCGGGCTTAAGTGAATTAGGCTGTGCCAGTAAGGACCAAGTACCAGCAGAATAATCCATTGTTCATCATCTTGAGAGTATTAGAGATGCTAATTAGCTTTTTAAAGACCTGGGGAATGGGGACCTCTACTCGAGAGTCAACGCGCTGTAAAATCAAGCGACTGGAATCACAGGACTATAATTATATGATAAGAAGCAGAACCCAAGTCACACCTTTAGCCCTGGAGGAGTTATGAACCTGAATGAATGGATAAAACAGGCTTCAAAAGACCCAAACAGCATAAGATTCTTATCCAACGGACAGCTCTGTGTAAACGCTGTTCTTGATATATTTCTTTAAATATTTTTATGTCATTGATGAATAATGACGTTGTCCACATGATAGGTTGCGCCACACCTTGTGAGGCAATGTGCGGAGGAGATGAGAAGGTATTGGGATTCCCCAGAAGCTGGGAATGTAAAGAACTGTGTCTCATACTGACGCAGTTGAGGTGCTGGGAATCTGGAACCTGGGTCCTTGCTTCAAGAGCAACTGGCACTCTTAACTACGCTGGAGACCATCTCCAAAGGCCTCTTAATCCACGCTCAAGGAAACAACGCAGTTCCTGTCAGGAAAAGTGGGAAAAGTTGTTTGTGCATGAGATTCAGACCAGTAGATTCAGAAATAGATGTTGAAAAGTTCGTCTGAACCTCAGATCAACTGGGTGGGTTTCCTTGGCCATGTCTCTGACCCTGAGCTAGTACTTTACTGGATTCGGATTAAACTCGCCCTTCCTGCCTTGACACTATGTACGGACGGTCATCCAGAACAGATTCTTTTGAGTGCATCACAACGACAAGAGAAACAGAAGGAAGTCTGATTGAGACGCCTAGTGAACCAGATGCACACAACAATAGAGAGAGAAACACAGTCCAGGTTACCAGGGATGAGGAAAGGAAAAATTACGCAATGGTGGGACTGTGGTATATGGGATGCTCATGGTAAGAAATTTATTAGTATACTTAATGGGTGATATGTAAACCAAATTGCCTAGAATAAGCACATGGACAAACATCACACACACACACACACAACACACATCACACACAGAGTAAGACTGATGAAAACTGAGGAACCATGGTTAGTCTTTAAACTGAACTGCCACAGTGTGTTCCATGTAGTAATTACAAAGGTGCTATCACCGAGGGGAGTAGAATATATATGCATACTAGTCTGGAAATTTGTCATAAATCCATGTCATGATATAATGTTGTAAACAAATTGAGAAACAAATGGAATATTAATTACAACAAAAAATTAACACACAAATCCAAAGTAAATGGGAAACATTTTACCCTTGTGATCGAGAAAGTTTAATTATATTTCTACTTCAACCAGCAGTTAACTCAATATGCAAGTTATAACCAGGTGAAATCAAAACTTCCAGAATCTTGGCCCAAAGCCTGTAACAATAGTAACAATTCAAACCACTTCACATAGACTAGCTACATGAAATGCTGGCTGACCAGCCGAAGGAGATCAGAGGACAAAAACCTAAAAATCAGCCTGAGACGCCCCATAAACTTTTGTATTTTATTTTATTTTATTTTTATTTATATTTTCTTTTTGATCTTTTGATGAACAGGGTCTTTCTCTCACTCCCCAGGCGTCCTTCCAGAGACCCGCCTGCCTCTCCACCCGATGCTGGGATTAAAGGCTGCACCACCTGCTGCCTGAAATGATGTTTTCAGCGCAATGTGGGTGCGTGGAATTGAACCAAGGTCCCTCCAAAGCAGATGTAACCGCGAGCCATCTCTCCACCCCTACAGCTTCATTTTAGAGAACCAAGATAGCACTTGCCTGCCTGGGAAGTGATGAAAGCTGCCTGCAAGGAGTGAGCTTCTCCAGTTGTGCATGTCCCCATCCTTAGCTGATCACTCTGAAGCCCAACACGCAGGATAGACTCCTGCATTTCTAGTATGGTCCCAGCCCTTTGCAAACGCCTCAAAGAGCACCTGATCCAAAGCCTCTGCTGGGCAAAGCCTCCCAAACTGTGCTGTTCCTGCTGTGTAGTAGGAGCCAAAACCTAGAAAAGCCTCAGAATCTATAATTGATACCTGAGGTGTCATGGGCCTCTGGCAGAGCTCCTGACCAGCGTAGATAGTCCACCTGTCCCTCCAACACAAAAGATAAAAGTAATCTGAAGCCTAGGACTCACCTAGCACTTTCTGCCTATAGAAGACAATGAAACGATCACCTCAAGAATATAAGTGTGTTCTTCAACCTCAACAAGGAGGTAGTCCAACTCAAACACCAGCCTGGCCTCAGTAGATGAAACAGAACATAAAGAGACCTCTATGAATTAACAATACCATAACCAAATGGACCTAACAGGCATCTTATAGAAATATTCACCCCAAGCATCAAAAAATATTTCTCCAATAATTGACAGATGACTGGGGCCCAAACCAAACAATTTCCAAGCATCTATCAGACTCGACAATGCAATAAAATTTAATATCAGAAGAATCTAATAAACTACAGGAACTCTGGAAATTAAATATTAAAACCACACCTTAATAAATAATGGGTCAAAGGAGAAATTAAAAGAAAGAAATAAAAGCATTCCGGATTAAACAAAAAGACGAATACAAGTACAACAAAAACCCTGGACAAATAGATAAAAGCATCTCTAAGAGGGAAAAATTTATACTTATAAAGTGCCTAGCATTAAAAAAGCTAGAAAGAGCACAAATAAGTGACTTACATTACAACTCAAGACACTAGAAAGACAACACGTTGAAAGACAAACAAATCAAAGAAACAAATGAAACCAAACCCAGCAGAGTCAAGAATAATAATCAAGAAATCAGAGCAGAGTTTAAAAGAAATAGAAACAAAAAGCCAATCATACAAAAAAACCAATGAATTCCAAAACTGGTTCCTTGAAACATAATTGAATAGCAGACCTCTTGCTCAGTTAACCAAAAGAATTAAAGAGCAACCCCAATCAACAAAATTAGTAAGGGGGAAATATCACAATGGACAAAAAAAGGATCCAATTAATTATTATAAGGTAATACTTTAAAATCCTATACCATTCAAATTTGAAAACCTAAAAGAAATGATGAATATCTAAAATCATGAAACTCACCAACCTAACCAAGAAGAAGATCAACAGCTTAAACAGATCCATAACATTATAAGGATAATATTAAACAGAATAAAAAAAAATCTCCAACTAGAATAAAGCCAGTCTCAGAAGGATTACAGCAAATAACTCAAACATTTAAGAGAGGATCTACAGCAAATATATAATTATTAAAAAGAATAGAAACAGAGGGAGAACTCCGAAACTCCTTCTATGAAGCCATCATCACGCTAATACCAAAATTGATAGAAGATACATTAAAACTGAAACTAAGCCATATCCTAATGATATAGATTGCAATATTCTCAAGCAATAATACTTGCGAAACCATACAGCACACATCACAAAGGTTATGCACCATATCGGATTTCAGTATTCAGAGAGCAAGACGGCTTCAATATAATTTATAAACCAGTAGAATGGACTCCAAGCAATACATTGATAAAATTAAACCTGCTTATATACAAAAGTCTGAGGAATTAGTAAAAGAACATACCTCAAAATAAATAAAGCTATATACAACAAACCCACAGCTAACATCATTCTAAATGGAGAAAAATTAGCATTCCCCTTAAAATGATGAACCTCCACTATCTCCACTCCTTTCTCCACTCCTTTAAAATATAATGCTTCAAACTCTTGCTAGAGCAGTAAGACAAGAGAATCAAAGGTATACTGTTGGAAAAGAAGAGGTCAAACTATCCCTTTTTTGCAGATGATATGATATTGTACCTAAGATATGCCAAAAATTCCACCAGAAAACTCCTAGAAATGGTTAATATGTTCAGTAAAGTGGTAGGTTACAAAATTAATCTACAAAAACCAGTAGCCTTTCCAATAACAAGCAATTGGAGAACTAGGACATTAGAATCCTCCCATTTACAAAAGCCTCAAAAATATTTCAGAATAAACCTGACCAAAGACATTAAACATGCTTACAAGGAAAATTTTAAATGATTTCAAAGACATTAAAGATCCCTACAATGAAATTTTTAAATCTTTTTTAAAGAAAGAGATTGAGGAAGACACCAGAAGATATATCAAACTCCCATGCTTATGGATTGAAAGAATTAATATAGTGAAAATAACCATCCTACCCAAAGTAAGAGATAGATAGATAGATAGATGATAGATTCAATGCAATCCCAATTAAAATTCCCATGGCATTCTTCACAGAATTAGAAAAATATATCCTAAAAATTATACTGAAACACAAGAGACCTCGGATAGCTAAAGCAACATCGAGCACAAAAAGCAATGCAGAGGGTGTTACTTTATCAGATTTCAAATTATAATACAACAGGGGTATAGTCATAAAACAGCATGGTACTGGCACAAAAATGGACCTGTGGGTCAATGGGAAATAATTGAAGACCCAAACTTGAGTACATGAAATTTCAGCCATCTGATATTTGATAAAGGGACCAAGAACACTGAATGTAGGAGAGATAGCTTTTTCAGCAAATGTTGCTGACAAATTTGGATCACTACCTGTAGAAGACTGTTCTAAATGCTTCCCTTGCCCAAAAATCAACTCCATAGATCAAAGACCTCAGTGTGAAATCTAAAACTCTGAAACTGTTAGAAGAAATCATTGGCAGATATAGTGTATAAAAACACTTTCTAAATCAGACATTATTTGATAAGGAATTAAGGTCAACAACCAAAAAAGCTTCTGTAGAGCAAAAGAAAAAAAAATCAAAGAAGTGAAGAGAAAACCCACAGAGTTGGAGAAAAACCTTCACCAGTGACACACATGACAGAAGTTTAACATCTAGAACATACAAACTATTCAAAAAACAAAGAATCAAGAAAACAAGTGACCCAATTAAATGACGGGCTAAGGATCTGAACAGAAGAAGCAATAAAGATGGCTAAGAAACATCTGAAAAGTGTTCAACATCTTTAGTAATTAAGGAAATGAAAGTTAAAACCAATTTATTTGTCCTTTTAAGTTAATTTTTTATTGAGTGCATTTCATACAACATTTCTTAATCAAATTTAGACTCATTCCCCCATCCAGCCCAGCACTCGCATACCCCCCCACCAGAGCTCATGGATTCTGCCATACATGCTAAGTCCTGGCTTGCATCTTTTTCTCAGTCTTTTTTAACCTTTTTGGTGCAGAAGTTTACTGTTTTGGTCAGTTCTTGAACAGGTTTTTCTCTCTCATTTTTTGTTCCCTTTAATTTTATATTACTCCAAAATATGCATCTATTACTCCAAAATATGCATATATACACTCCACACATAAATCAAAGTTACAAAGTCTGAAAATAAACTAAAGGTTAATTCCAAGACATGCTTAGGGATTCACATTTTAAATTGTATGCAGGTAAAAAGAAATATAACTTTACATTTTAAATTACATAGTAAGTTGATGTATGTTTTATTGTACTTTTTCGAAGATTTATAAGAATTTAAATTTTATAATAAGTTTACAATGTAAGCTATACATTATTATAATATTTCCATAACAGGGATACTGAAATTATTCTATAAAGCTATCAATATTTTTTGTTGCCACCACTTTGTATTACTCCAAATTATGCCCATATAATCAACACATATGTATCAAAATTATGACCTCTGGGAATGAACTGTATGTTAATTCCTAAATATGTTTTGGGATTCACATTTTTTCCCTTTGATTTTATATTAGTCTAGAATATGAATACATATTTTCCACCAATATATGGTAATTAGAATGTGTAAATATAAGTGTCAGATCAATTCTAGAGCCCATTAAGAGATTCACTTTATAATAGCACAGTTGCTTACAGATACAAAGAAATATAATAATAAAGTTGCTTAGTTTGCCTGCCAACTGGGGATTTGGTGTTAGCATCCACAAATGAGGAAAACCATTTGCTTTTCTTTTCTTTTTTTTTCTTTTCTGGGAGTGTGTTACTTCACTTAGCATAATGGCTTCAAGTTCCACCCATTTACTTGCAAAGTTCATGATGTCATCTTTCTTTACCGCTGAATAGAACTCCATTGTGAAGATGTACCACATTTTTGTTATCCAGTCATCAGTTGAGGGGCATTTGGGTTGGTTCCAGCTCTTTCCTATTGTGAAGAGAGCTGCAGTAAACATAGCTGTGCATGTATCTTTGCAGTAGGATGTGTCTTGGGGGTATATACCCAGGAGTGGTATGACTGGGTCAGGTGATAGGCTCATTTTAAGTCTTTTAAGGATTCTCCACCCTGCTTTCCAAAGTGGTTATACAAGTTTACATTCCTACCAGCAGTGGATGAGTGTTCCCCGATCCCCACCACCCCTCTAGCATTTGGTGTCTTTTGTTTTCTTGATCTTGGCTAGTCTTATTGGAATGAGATGATACCTTGGTGTTCTAGTTTGTCTTCCATTGCTGTGACAAAATACTCTGACCGACACCAACTTGAGGAGGAAAGTTTATTCAGCTTCCATCTCCCGGGTCACAGTTCATTACTTAGGCAGCCCAAGGCAGGAACTCAGGGCAGAAACCTGGAGGCAGGAGTTGAAGCACAGGCCATGGAGGAATGCTGTTCACTGGCTTGCTCCCCTGGCTCATGCCCAGCCTGCCTTCTTATATGGTACACAACAACCTGCCCAGGGTGGCACTACTCATTGTGGGCTGGGCCCTCCCACATTGTCTTACAATCAAGACAATACTCCACAGATGTGGCCACAGGCCAAACCAATGGAGCTAATTCCCCAACTGAGGCTCCCTCAACCCAGGTGTGTCAAGTTGACACCAAAGCCATCCAGCACAATTGACCCCTTGTCAACTTGACACACAAAACACATCACTACTAAACCACCACCTTTCCAGTTCTAATCCCCAAAGTATGACGTTAACATTAATCACAATCTAAGACAGTACATCCTTAAAAGCCCCACAGTCCTTAAAATGTCCAAACACTTAAAAGTTCACAGTCTATTAAAAGTATAGTAACTGCTGTAAAATCAAAACAAGTACTGTCTTATTTCAAAGGGAAGAATCAGGCACACTCAAACAAAACCTAAGTCCAGCAAAGTAGCTCAAAGCTGGACACCTGGGACACACTCACGATCTTCTGGGCTCCAAAGGGTTTCAGCAGCTCCCCTTCTCTGCTCTGCCATCCGTTGCACACACAGCTCATCTCGCAGGCCCAGGCCGACTCCATTCCACACCTGCGGCTGCTCTTGATGGTCATCCCACGGTCCCGGCATCTCCAAAAATCTTGGGTCACCACTGAAACTGAGGCAGCACCTTCACAAATGGCCTCTTCTGACCTCTCCTGGTGCAAAGCCTCAGCTTCTCTCCATGAGCCCTGCAATCCTGGGAAGTGCAACCGAGGTGCACTTCCACCAATGGTCTTTCCTGACCTCTCACAGTGCCAAGCCTCGGCTGCTCTCTGTTACCCCCTCAAATTTCAACACCAGAACCATATAGGAGACTCTTACACATTACC
>VZQC01007823.1:539004-623915 GCA_009823505.1 Rhizomys pruinosus | reverse complement strand
ATATATATATATATATGGAAAATGGAAAGGGACTGGGAAAATAAAGGGAAGAGGGAACCTAGAGAGGACACTAGCAGGAGACAGGTGTTATTAAGGGAGAAATGGATAGAATGAGGGTAGTTAAATGGCAGCGGAGAAGAAGGGTTGTAGAAGGAAATTTGGGGATAAAGGGAAAGAAGCTCAAGTGACATGGGAGCATAGGAGACTGGTACTGTGGAGGGAGAAATGGGGACATTAACTGGATAAGTCATGGAGGGAATGCTAGACAGGGAAGTGGGAGAAAGGGGAGATAAATGGTGTAAGATCCCGAGGGAATCATGTAACAACCTAATGATAAATTACACATAAAATATCTCTACATGAGTACATAATCATAGATGAAAGCTACATAACAAGAAACACCCTCCTTTGAGTTGTTGGCCGGGGTAGTCCATGAGACCCCAAAGTTACACTAGCTATTGCCACAGCCTTTGATTGCCTCCCAGAAACTAAAGGGGAGACCGTATTGCTGAAGATAGGACATAATCCAGAGAACAGGATTAGAGCAATGGAGCTGGAACTGACCTGGAAGCCACCTCCACTGAAGCCTAGCTCTCATAGCTTTGGAGAGCAGTACAGAAGCTACTAAGGGAGAATGGCAATTGATGCTCCAACACCAGTTTTAAGACTAATTATTCACATTAATATCTAGCACAGCATATAACATTTATGCAGTAGTGGTACTTTTATCTTTGACTAACTAATTGTACTTAAAGCCCACTCACTGGGTGGAAGCTCATGTGTTGCAAGATATTCATGGGAGGAGAGATGATCTTAGAGTAATTCCCAAGATTGTCACAGCCTTAGGCTAATGTAGCTTCTTACTAAGCTTATATTTATAGACAAACATTCCAGACATGATTCTCTACAGACAAATATTCCAGACATGACTCAATAAAGCTTTAATAAAGAAGCTTATTTTACACCGATGAAGACTACTACAGAGTCCCACAACTGGTGACATACAGACAGTGTCTGTGAATTGCCTAAGCCTTAATGGCACATCTACAATGGAACCTCTACATCTAAGCCTCATGCAACATAGAACAAGGGGCCAAGAAAACACTAATTGATCTTTTTGCTCCCATTACAAAAGCTCTCGCATGCAACAAGGGGCCAGGAACTTAAAAGGTCAGAAATGGTCAAACATGGAGATTAGGAATCTATAGACTGTGGGTCCATGGACAGGTCTCCTATAGTTAGCTTCATTCACTTAGAGCTCAGGGACTTCATTGGGAGAAGAGTGGGCAGAAAGATTCTAAGAGCCAGGGAGGTGATGCAAGATCATATGGAAATAGAATACTACAAATTCCTGGGTCCCTGCTCATACGAACCTACAGCAATGGTGTCATCATGCACAAGACCCATGCAAGACAAGTCCATGCTCAATCAGATAAAAACCCAGCATGGAACCAGGGAAATGGGCAGCCAATCCCAATCTTAGCTGAAGAAATACTGGCAGCTTACTACTGCTGGGTGAGGAGTAACTGTTCTACTTAAAGTGAGGGACTCTGGATAGAGTGACAAGAACTCAGTTGAGGAGCTTGAACTGAGAAACAGGGAGATTAACTTGGCCC
Source organism: Rhizomys pruinosus (assembly GCA_009823505.1). Classification (NCBI taxonomy): domain Eukaryota; kingdom Metazoa; phylum Chordata; class Mammalia; order Rodentia; family Spalacidae; genus Rhizomys; species Rhizomys pruinosus. The sequence goes on along the minus strand of VZQC01007823.1, from coordinate 622,299 downwards.
AATAGGCCTGAACACAGAGGACAGAATGTGTGAATTCCAGTGGGGTGGCGGGCTGTGGGAGAGTGCCTGTGAAGAAGGTTTAAAGGTAACTTTTGAGATGGTATGTATGAAAAACTAAAAGAAAAGTCAATAAAAACAGTTATGCAAAAAAAAGAATTGGAAAAAGTGTGTTATTAGCTCTGGAATTTCTGGAATTTATTCAATAATTGAAGCCACTGTCAATTTTCCCACCAAGCTTTTTATGGATATTTTTCTTTGAGACAAAGGCCTCATATAGCCCAGGTTGGCCTGGAACTGGCTGTGTAGCCAAGGATAATCTTGTATCCTAACCCTCCAAATACCACTTCCTTTTTATTCAAGATGAGGATCTGATCCAACCCAAGGTTTCACACATGTTAGGCAATTGAGCTGCATACACCCCCAGCTCTCTTTTTCAGCTTTGATATATGAGTTTAGACCTACAAGGATCAGGTGACAAGGCAGGTAGCTCAAGGTTCAGGCCTCTAAATAAAAGAAAGAAGTAATGGCTGCTTTAGTTTTAAAACTGACAAAGAGGAGGTTTTTAACTAAGGAAGAAGACTGTCCATTCTTGGGGAATCTTTTCACCCTAAAAGTGCCTAGCTGATTTTTACTTCCTGCTCCCGTCGCTATGAAGGACTGAAATCCTTCTGACACCCTGAGGAAAATAAACTTTTCTTCCTCTAAGTTGTTTCTGTCAAGTGTATGCTCATACTGAAGCAAAAGTAATATTCCAGTAGCATGAAAGTTCTGGACAAAGGAATAAAATATCTGGCCTGTGTGGAGACTGAACATTCCAGTTTGTGACAGGTCAATTACAAGGTGATGGGACCACCCCTAGGAAGGCAGGTTTACCTTTAGTCCTGAGAAAGAGATAGGTGGAACCCCTAGGGTGTTAATGAGATGGTTAATCTTTCCTGCCCAGAATTGCTGTCCCCTAAATCAGAATGACTGTAGACACTCAGCTTTGTATATCTACCCACTTACTGAATTCTTCAGAATCCTCTTTCTCTTCTGAGCATGCTGTTCCTACCACCTTTGATTTCCTGACATTTGGGTTTCTTACTCTTTCTTTAGAGCTCCCGACCTTCCAGGTGGCTACTTCTTTGCCATCCATCTGAGCCCATGCCAGCTTAAATGAGCTCTAGGCTTGGTTTTATTCCTTCTCTCTTGTATTCTTCTCCACAGGACAGCTGCTGAGATTTATAGCTCATTTGCCCTGAGGATCTTTAAATGCTTCCATTTGAGTCTATTCTTGAGCTTTTGTGCATTCATAGATCCTTTCCCAATCATAGAACCTTTCCCAATCAAATTTAGACCCGTTTCCCCATCCATGACCTGCCCACCAGAACTCACCCATTTGCCATACATGTTAAGTCCCATCTTGCAACTTTTTCAAATTTTTTGATGTAGAAAGTTTACCGCTTTGGTGAGAACTTTAAACAAGTATTTTGTTCTTGTTCCTTTAATTTTATATTACTCCCAAATATTCCTATGTGTACTCCACACACATACAAAAATGACAAATTATATAAGGATTTGGTACTAGGATCCACAAATGAGGGACACCATATGTGTTTTGTTTTTCTGGGACTGTGTTATTTCACTTAGCATAATGGTTGCTACTTCCATCCATTTACCTGCAAATATCATGATGTTTTCTTTCATATAATTCCATTGTGTAGATGTACCACATTTTCTTTATCCACTCATCAGTTGAGGGACATGGGTTGCTGCCAGCTCTTCACTATTGTGAAAAGAGCTGGAATAAACATAGACATGCATGTATCTCTGTAATAGGATGAATCATTGGGTATATACCCAGGAGTGGTATGACTGGGTTAATTGGTAAATTCATTTTGAGGGTTTTAAATTTTTATTTTTACCGTTTTATTGATGTTTTGTGCATTTGTACATTGTTTCTCATTTCAATCTAAACTCATCTCCCCTTCCATGCCCCCCACCCCACTCGAGTTCATGCAGCCTGACATTCCTGCCCTGTATCTTTTCATGATTTTTAAAGGTTTTCAAAGCAGAGGATTATTGTTCCTGGGGGAACTTTACTCTTTCAGTCCATTGCCAGTCCCAGTTCCTCTGCTGTCCTTGTTCCCTCCAATCTGTATTGCTTCAACATATGCATAAATATGTCACACCTATACTAAACTTATATAATCTGTACTCAAACTGTCATTTCCATATCATATGTCAGGATTCATATTTTTTCATTTTGAATTTATATTACTCTAAAATATGCCTACATGTCCTTTACCCATATACCAAGCTTATAAGGTCTAAAAATAAGTGGTGAGTTAATTATAGAATTAATGGATTTACATTATAAAAGAACAGTTGACATTGATGTTGTTCAGTTTGCCTTACAACTCATTACTTGGTGCCAGCATCCACAAATGAGGGATATCATTCATCTTTTGCTTTTCTGGGACTGTGTTACTTCACTTGGCATCAGGAACTTTTCTAGCTCCATCTATTTCCTCCAAAGTTCCTGATGCCTTCTTTCTTTACTGCTGCATAGAACTCCATTGTGTAGATGAACCACGTTTTCTCTATCCACTCATTGTTTGAGGGGCATTTGGGTTGGTTCCAGCTCTTGACTATTGTGAAAAAAGCTTCAATGAACATGGATGTGCATATATCTCTGTGGTAGGATGAGTTTTGTGGGTATATACCCAGGAGTGGTATGGCTGGGTCAGGTGGTAAAAAATCCTTAAATTCATATGGAAAAACAAAAGGTTCTGAATAGTCAAAGCAACCCTGAATGAAAAGAGCAGTACAGGGGGGATCACAATACCAGACTTCAAAATATATTACAGGGCTATAGTCATAAAAACAGCCTGGTACTGGCACAAAACAGACCTGTAGACCAATGAAACAAAATTGAAGAGCCAAACTTGAGCACACACAATTTCAGCCACTTTATATTTGACAAAGGGGCCAAGAAGACCCAATGGAGAAAAGACAGCATTGTCAGTAAATGGTGTTGGCAAAATTGGATCACCACTTGTAGAAGAATAAAACTAAATCCTTAACTCTCCGCCTGTACAAAAATCAACTCCAAATGGATTAAAGACCTCAACATGAAATCTGGAACTCTGAAGGTGATAGAAGAAAACATTGGCAGAAACCTACAAGACATAGGCATAGGAGAAGATTTCCTAAATCAGACAGCAGCTGCATAGGAAGTGAGGTTGACAATTGACAAGTGGGACCTCATTAAACTCAAAAGCTTCTGTACAGCAAAAGAAACAATCAGGGTGAAGAGAAAACCCAGAGAGTGGGAGGAAACCTTCACTAGTGATACATCTGACAGAGCATTAACATCCAGAATATATAAACTACTTAAAAAACAAAGAAGTAAGAAATCAAATGACTCTTTCAAAAGATGGAATAAAGAAATGAGCAGAGACTTCACAAATGAGGAAATAAAGATGGCTGAGAAACATCTTAAAAAATGTTCAACATCATTAATAATTAAGGAAATGCAAATTAAAACCACCTTATGATATCATCTCACTCTGATAAGACTGGGTAGGATCAAGAAAACAAATGATACCAAATGCTGGAGAGGTTGTAGAGAAAGGGACACTCATCCACTGCTGTGGGAATGTAAACTCATACAACCCCTATGGAAAGCAAACCCTAGCAATAAGGAGACTGAGACAAGAGGATTGTGAATTTGAGGTCTGCCTGGCCTGCACAATAAGTTTTAAGCCAATATATAGTAAAACTATCTCAAAAACGATTTTCAAGAATTGGGAAAATTATGATTGAGCTGTTTAAATGATCATTACTAAGCCATATACTCTGAACTACAATATTTGCTTATTTCTTTTATATGTGGCTTAGAGAGACCCTTCTTTTAGCAAACACTGAAATCATAATACCTATACGGCATTTTTGTTCCAAGTCCAGTACCTAAGTAGAGAGAAAAAAAGAACCTTTCAGTGTATCATTTATTCCTACACTTCCCTTCTTTTTTGGACAAAAAATACTTTGTTTTAAGACCAAAAAAACTGCTTTGGGGTTAAAAAAAAAAAGAAAAAAAATTGGAGTTTCAACTAAAATGAGGGCCACAACCAGCTCGTTTAGTTCCTTGGGGAGTTGCATGAGGTGAAGAAAATTCTGGCATGACTTTAAGGGAAATATGACTCTTACTGATATTTTGGCAGAAGAAACACATGTGTTGGAGGGCAGTCATATGTCAAGTAGGCCAGTTGCTACCAAGTGTCTGTCCAAAATTGAGTGATCTCTGAGAGGGATCTGGGATCTGCCAGCATAGGGGAACCTCCCCTCCAGCTACCCCATTGCTCTTCACCATTGTCCCTCCAGGACTTCTGAATGAATGGGTGTTTTCATTGTTTCTGTTCCTAGGAACCCCACTGGATCTCAACCTCCATGGGAATGGCCAAACACTTGGCTTGTCCCCATTTATATCTCAAGAGTAGGAAAGAAGAATCCCAGTGTTCAAGATTCTACAAGGCTGTTACTTATTGTATCTGTATGACTGGAGAAAGGTTAGAATGTATCAGATCCATAGTCAAGTTATCTTGGGGGCTATTTTTATTCCTATAATAGCCTGTTCATTGTTCACTCTATGTCTGCCATAACATCCTTTTGACTATCAAGTAAAACCTTTAAAATGTATTCTACCGGGAGAGCACCTGAGCTGTGACCCTGCATTGACATCAGTGTGACATGAAGGATGGCAGGCTGTTTCTGAGCCCCTAGTCTGGAAAAGGAGATGCTTTAGTGCTTAACATTAAAAACAGACGCTCACATGACTTTTCCTTGCCCCTCCATGTTGCTCTTTTCTATGAGTTACCACGGATGACCTGTGAAGTCCTAACGCAGCCCAGGAAAAGGAAGGTCCCCTCATCTGTGTTCTCATCCAATATTCTCACCCCAAGATTGTACAACTCAATATTTCTTTCAGATTTCTTTATTTTTACTGAATAAATTAATACAAAGTGCCAGCCTAAAAAAAAAATGTATTCTAGCTTCCACCAATCCAAATGCTATGATTGTCAACAGATAACATCTGAAAACCCTACTTTGCTATAACCTACTTACCTGTCATCCCCACCAAGTATTTGGCAAATTCCCTCATTAGTGACTTTTTCTTTTAATAATAAAACACCATGTAACTGTTTATACTGTGAAATATTTTGTATGGGGACATTTGTTGGGATCCATGTTCCTCCCCCATAGATATCCATATTTGTGGTTAAAAACTAAACTCTTTTTTTTTTCATTTTTTTATTGATGCTTTGTGTATTTCATACATCCTTTTCCAATTCAGTTCAGGCATATTTCCTCTTCCCTTCCCCCCACCCCACCCCACCCCACCCCATCCCAGATCATGCATTCTGCCATAACTGTCCTGCATCTTTCCCTCAGTTTTTATTTTTCATTTTTTAGCAATAAGTGATAATTTATGAGTACAAGCATCCTTCATGTAAAACCAATTTGCAAGCAGTTGTGCCCAAACCCACACAGTCCATGGGTTACACCATCCAGCAGGGGGGGCTTGTATGTTCAATCAAGTTGATCAAATGAGTGTCCAGACTATATAAAAACTAAACTCTTATTACCTCTGGGATAAGAACTGTGTTTTATTCCCACAGTTTTGAGACCTGATTATGGAGCTCTAAGGACATTCTATTTTTACTTGAATCAGTACCAGGTACCAACACACCTCTTTGTGTTCAACAACCCTGTTGACTCCTCAAGTGAGTGTTGGTGGGTTCATTGTGGGGCCTGAACCTACCTTTGGTTTTGCCAATGATCCATTGATTTATTTTGAACTATAGATTTGGATATCCTCTTATTTTGTTTAAAGGGCAAGTGTTTTAGTTTAGAAACTCTATCAGCACTTAATCATAAAGAGCCAACATTAAGAGGCCCTTCGTCCCTCCAGTCCAGCAGAGTGGAGGTTATCAGGAGAATTCCCAAGATAGGCAATAGCCTCAAAGGAAAGGAAAAAGATACCCTTTTCCCATTTTGGAAAGAATCTTATTGGCTCAGCTGGGAAGACATGAATAAGGGCTACATGTGGTGCCTTAAGCCATCCCATATTGCTCTAACATGCATGCTAATCCCAAACACACTGGGAAGAACTGACCTGTGTGACACCTGAAGATGCTACTTCCACAAGTAGTTATAATTCTGATCAAAGAGGGTCAGGCTTTCAGTAGAAAATTAGAATTAGAAGTACAAAAGAAGAGGAAGAAGGGTCTGAAGAAAGGGTGCCATCTGGTACTCCAACTGGCTGCTAATTATGGTAATTCATCTTGCAAGTTTTGGAAAAATGGGGAAATCTAAAGACAACTGGCTTTATGTGTCTCTCCATTGGGGCCATTTAGAATTCCTCATATGTTTTCATGCTAAATGAGAAGTCCTAGGCAATAAAGTGAAGGCTAATGAATTTGGTGGTCAGGAATCTGGACTTAAGAAACATCTAGGAGAAGGAATGACAAAGTGGCTGACTTACAAGTGATTAATTTTAATTTTTTTTTTTTTGGTCTTTTCGAGACAAGGTCTCTCTGTAGCCCCAGCTGTCCTGGAGCTGATTCTGTAGACCAGGCTGGCCTTGAACTCGCAGAGATCTGCCTGCCTCTGCCTCCCAAGTGCTAGGACTAAAGGCATGTGCCACTATGCCCGGCTTACAAGTGATTAATTTTTAAAGCCTTGGGAATAGTATAAGAATTCCAAAAAGATCTTGGAAGATAGGAAATAAATAAAAAAATGAGAGATTGAGTCAAAACTAAAAATAAATTCTGAAGAGCCTGTCTACTCAGCCCTCTACTTCTATCTGTCTTTGCTTCCTCTAATAGAAAATGTTACTTTCCCCATCTTCATAATCCTTTTATAACGAAAGAAAAGATTGTTATAGGTTTTTTACAATAAAATCGAGAGAGAGAAAGAAAGAGAAAGAGAATGATACTGTCTATAACACTCCCCCACTCAGACAAAATGCGAGCTAGAATTTTTGATTATGAAGTGGTTCTTCTAAAGTTTTCTAATGAAAATTTTCGCTTAAAACCACATTTTCAAAATTTTATACCACTTAGTTCAATTATTATATTAAAATTATGGAACTAGTTTTGTGCTGTGATACCAAAATAATCTTACAAGTTATTGGCATGGCTAAAATATAGCAGTGTGAAGTGAAGCCAGGACAGAAACTGTACTTGACTTCTATGTCAGATTTGAGGGAGTACCAAAGAGACTCAGCAAAAGGAAATCAAGAGCCTTTCCAGAAATACCAGAGGAACTCTAGGCAAAATCCAAAACAGATATGATCAGTCAAACCAACTGAGAAAAGAATAAATGAATGGAAATCCTAATGAAATATAAAACAATACCCTTTGAGGCAAGAAGCCATAATGAGAATTAAATACATCATATAAGGACTTAGACTCTCTTGAACCAGCCCTTGGAAGACCACAGTATTGCCCACAGGAAAGCCAAATAGCAGAGGATATAGATTCATGCAAGACTTCTGAGCCATGAATAAGACACCGATTCTTCATTATCTAGTGATGCCTAATTTCCAAACACTGTTCCTCTTCATGCAGCTTGTTTTCTAGGAATAGATCTTTATAGTCCTGCTATCCTTTCCCAAATCAACTAAAGCCAAGAGGCTATAGAGAGATGGCTCATTAGAGTTCTCTCACACTAACTCAGTGTATTCTAATCATGGTTCAGACTTCTGTGTTTATGACATTGATATCTGACAGACACATACTTTGTCTCAAGAGTTAGGTATACATAGAGTGGGGGAAATGCAGACATCCTGAAAGTAACAAAGATATTATAAAGAGGCTCTTGGCAAGGTGGTGCAGACCTTTAATCCCAGCACTCAAGAGGTAGAGACAGGTGGATCTCTGTGAGATCCAGGCCACCCTGCTCTACATAGTGAGTGAGTTCCAGGCCAGCTGGGGATACAGGAAACCCTGTAGAAAAAAAAAAAAAGACATTTGTGGATTTTCCCCAGGAATCTCATTCTGGGAGAAGAATAAGTCCCGGTGGCAGTCATAGGAGAGTTTATGTCACTAAAAGTGATTTCACATGGCTCAGAAAGATGGCTCAGTAGTTAAGAGCACTGGCTGCTCTTACAGAGGATCCAGGTTCAGTTCCCAACACCCACATGGCAGCAAAGAACCATTCTCAATTCCAGTTCCAGGCAATTCTGACACCCTCTTCTGACCTCCACGGCCATTGCATGGCTTGGTGCACTTACGTGCATGCAGGAAATACACTCATAGAAATATTTTTTAATATTATTTATGTATGTGTATGTACTGTATGTATGTAGTATGAATGTGCTGTCTGCATGTAGGTCTGCACACCCGTGTCATGCAATGCCACGGAGGTCAGAAGAGGGTGTCAGATTCCCCTGGAACTGGAGTTAAAGACAGTTGTCAGCCACCATGTGGGTGCTGGGGATCGAGCCCGGGTCCTCTGCAAGAGCAGTCGTCACTCTTAACTGCTAGGCCATCTCTCCAGCCCCGAAATATTTTTTAAAAGAGAATTTTGGTACTAGCATTAAATACCTATATATCTAATTGCTTGTTCTTCATTAGTAGGATGGAAAGGTTATTCCTGGACAAACTGTCAGCCCATGAAAGGAAACAGCCAGAATTGACCAGAGTCCAAGTCAACAGCTCCAGAGAGAGTGGACTGTTTTACCTCTCATCCACCTGTGCCCCTTTTCTAAGCCTAGGGAACAACCTGCGGAAGAGGGGGCGTGGTAGAATGTAAGGGCTGCGATTGGGGTGAATGGTGAAACTACAGCAATGTAGTCTGGACACTCATTTGATCAACTTGATTGAACAAACAACCTGTCACCCCCCACTGGATGGTGGGGCTGTAGGTGTTTGGGCACAACAGCCTGCAGATAGGTTTTGCATGAAGGATGCTTGTACTCATGGATTATCACTTATAGCTAAAAATGAAAAAAAAAAAAAAGAGAGAAAGATGCAGGACAGTTATGGCAGAATGCATGATCTGGGATGGGGTGGGGGTGGGGGGGGAGGAAGGAAATAAGCCTGAAATGAATGGAAAGTATGGAATGCCCAAAGCATCAATAAAAACTAATTAAAAAAATAATAAATAAAATAAAAGAGAATTTTAACGGGGCTGGAGAGATAGCCTAGCGGTTAAGATGCACCGACGCTCTTGCAGAGGACCCGGTTCGATCCCCAGCACCCACAATGGCGGCTAAGAAACCGTCTGTAACTCCAATTCCAGGAGAAACTCCAGTTCCAGGGGAATCCGAGACCCTCTCTGACCTCGCGGCATTGCACGACACGGGTGCACAGACCTGCATGCAGACAATACATTCATACATATACAAAAATAAATAAAAAACTAAAAAAAAAAAGAGAATTTTACACAGGTCTGACAGCATGTTTGATCACTTTTTACCTAGAGACTGGAGCAGAGAAGAGATAGGTGGGACCCCAGCTTTGCTGGGCTTGCTTAGTTATTCATGCCTATTGTCTTCTGTTTAAACCTAAACCTCATCTAACAACCATGGATTTCAGGGAGTCACTGGAACTGCTTGTTCCTCTTCCTAATGTGGCAATGTCAAATAAATCTCCCTTTGTTTTTACTATTCCTTTTTGTTACTTGGATTGTTGACAATGAGTGTCTGAGCCTGGCTTGTCCAGGCTCTGGTCCTATATTAATTTGCTTCTCAGTTGCTATGATAATCAGCATGACCAAAAGAAACTTGGGGTGGCAAGGGTTTATTTCAGTTGACAACACCCAGGTCATAATCTATCACTGATGAAGTCAGGGAAGGACGTGAAGTACAGACCATGGAGGAACACTGCTTACTGACTTGCATCCCTGGTCTATGCTCTGCCTGCTTTCTTACACAGTTCAGAACCACCTGCTCAGGGGTGGCACTGCCCACAGTGGACTGGGCCTCTCATCACTCTGAACAATCAAGAAAATGACTCATAGATATCTCCACGGGCTAATCCAATAAAGGAAACTACCCAGTTGGGTTTCCCTTCTTCCCAGGTATGTCATCTTGAAAGTACAGCTATCTCACATAATTGACCTCTTGTCAACTTGACACACAAAAACATTACTTTTAAACCATAATCTTTCCATTTCTTATCTCCAAGATCTCATGTTAATATTAATATCACAATATAAAAGTCCCATAATCCTTAAAAATTCCAATACTTTAAAATATCGATAACTCTTTAAAATAATCTAAAATCTCTCAATTGCAGGCTCCTGTAAATTTAAAGTTTTTAAATGTTATTCCAAGAGGGAATAATTAGGCATGCTTAAGCAAAGTCTTGCTGTGTAGCTCAGTTTCTGACATCTGAGATTCATTCACCATCTCCTGGGCTCCAAAAGGCTTGGGCAGCTCCAAGTCTCTGATTTTGCCATCCATAGCACATGAAACTTGACTTGTAGGCTCAGGCCATACTGGCCTCTATCCTGGGTGATCATCCCACAGTCTGGGGTTCTTTACTATATGTTTGGTTTGTCACCACAACAGAGGCTGGCCCTTCACCTCTCCGGGCCTCTCGCAGTGCCAAGCCTCAGAGTGTCTCCATGACCACTTCAGTTCTGCATCTTTCATGCTGACCAAACCAGTACTGCATGGGAGACTCTTCCACATTACCAAGTTCTGTTTCTAGCTTGGTATGCATCCTTAGACCATTCTGGACCACAGCTTCTGTTCTGACCCTGAGGAAATACTTCCCAGAAAATTCAATTCAGTGATGCTGCTATCTTTATTAATTCTGCTGATTTTCAGCTCCAGCTGACCAGAAACCACAGATTCTCAATTTAAAATATCATACAAGCAGCCATGATAGTCTTTGCTTCCCTTAAAACTTCATAAGCCAGGCCTCCATCATTCACATTTCTCTTCAACTTACATGTTTAAGGCTCAGCAACAGCTCACTAAGATCCACGCACTCAATGGTTTGTCCAGATCAAAGTTCCAAACACTTCCACAGTCCTCCCAAGAAATCATTGTCAGGTCTGTCACAGGAATACCCCAATCCTAGTAGTATTTTCTAATCTAGTCTGATTTTTTCCCCTGTGATAACATACTGACCAAAATCAACTTAGGGAGGAGAGGGTTTATTTAGCTTACACTTCTTGATCACAGTTTATCATCCAAGGGAAGTCAGGGCAGGGACATGGAGGCATGAGATAATGCACAATACCACTGAGGAACAGTGTTCACTGACTTGCTCTTCTAGGCTGTGTTCAGCCTGCTTTCTTATACAACCTAGGACCACTTGCCCAGAGGAGGCATCACCCACATTGGGTTGGGCTTTCCCTCATCACTCAACAATCAAGAAAATACCTCACAGACCTGCCCAAAGGCCAATCCAATAGAGGAAACTTGCTAATTGAGGTTCCTTCTTCCCAGGTTTGTCAAAGTGAGGATTGAAGTTATCCAGTATAGATCCTAAAAGTCCTTTGTAACATTGTGTTCTTTGGCATGTAATGCTTATTCCAAAACCACAGTTTTCTTATTATAGAAACTAATGGAAAAGTGATAAAAATATCCAAAGACAAATTCAACTTTGTCTTCCAAAAGTTCAATTATGGTGACTCCTTCAGGACTCCTTATAAATCTTGATTATTTCTCTTACTAAGATTTTTTTTATCCAGAAACAAGAAAATAAAAGAGATCTTGGCTGCTGTCAAAATTGAATTCCAAATTATTCATTAATTGCCCAACCATTATCTAAAAAATTTAAATGAAGCCAACCAGATGTCATACAATTGGAACTGAAGGTAGAGGTAGTAATAAAGGCTTTTGAAAACATTTGTCTATTTGGTGATGTGAGGATGTGTGTGTGTGAGTGTGTGTGTGTGTGTACATCCATGTGTATAGGCCAGAGGACAACATTTGAGAGTCACTTCTCTCCTTCCACACTGTTGGTCCAAACTCAGTTTACCCACTGAGCCATATCACCATCTGAAAATTAAGGCTTTAAAGGCACCCCACCCAAACTACAATTTCTCTTTATCTTTTTTGTTGTGAAGGAAGGAAATGCATCGTGAATGCTGATTGAAAAACATCAAGGAAAGCATAGTCCTCTGGGGTACTTCAGTCAGCAATTAGAACCAGTACCCAAAAGAGATCCTTTTCCTGTGAAGGCTGACTCTTGTGTTGCTAAAAAGAATGAGGAAGTTTCTTTATCATTTTCTCTTACCATTTATGTCCCTCACTCTGTAAAAATTTTGTTAAATTCATAAATTCATATTAGACTCCACATTACTCAGTAAATCTATAAGTTCTTCTCAGATACTTTTTCATTACTAGATGTTTCCCTAGTGCTCTTAATCCTGCCACCCAACTTCCTTTTACTAGATCAACTAGAAGAGCATGGTTGAAAGCAAGATGTGCCCTTCACTGCTACTGCATACTGTATAACCAGAGATTTAATTGGGTTGTTCTCCCACAAGGAATGGCTAACAGCCCTACTATGTGTCAGGTATTTACAGATTCTGCCTTGTAACCATTTAGACTCCAGTTTTCTCAAATATTGGTGATCCATTATATGGATGACATTCTTTTAGCCCATAAAGACAAAATATTATTACAAACAGCCTTTACAGCCCTTACTCAACAATTACAACATCATGGACTTTATGTGGCTCCTGAAAAGGTACAAAAAACCTTGCCTATAAAACACTTAGGTTACACAATCATTAATTAAGCCTCAAAAGGTCCATCTTAATACATCCCATCTAAAAACATTAAATGATTTCCAAAAATTACTGGGGGACATAAATTGGATAGGACCCACTCTACAACTTACAACTCATGATCTCAAGCCTTTATTTGATATTTTAAGAGGATACCCCAATCCAATTTCTCCTAGAGATATCACTCCAAAAGGAAAAAAGGCCTTGACTTTAGTAGAACAAGCTCTTGAAAAGGCTCATTGTATAAGAATTGGTATTACAAAACCAATACAGTTCATAATTCTGTTCTCCTCACATTCTCCCACCAGAGTATTATGGCAAAATGGGCCCTTAATGTGGATCCATAATCACTCTACTCATAGTAAACATAACACTGACTATCCTGAGACAATAGTCCAAAAACTATTTTTACTGGTCTCACACAACGTTTAAGAGTTTTTGGTAAACATCCTGATGTTATAATTACTCCTTATACTACAACTCAACTCCAATGGTTATATAACAATTCTGATAGCTGGACCATCCTCAAATGCACTACTAATATTCCAATTGAGTGCCATCTCCCGAAGTCAACTCTACTTACATTTTTCAGTCAACACCCTGTAATCTTCCCTATGGTTATATCACAGCATCCACTTCCTAATGCTTTGACTGTATTCACAGATGGATAATCCAATAGCATTGCTGCAGTTGTTACCCAAGGAAAGTCAAAAACTTTTCACACTCCATATTAATCTGCACAACTAGTTGTATTAACTGCAGTAATTATAGTTCTTGAAACTTATTCTACACAATCCCTCAGTGTCTTCACAGAGAGCAAATACATTGTTCAGGCTGTTCCTCATTTAGAAATCGCAGGTACTGTTTCCCCATCCACATCAGCTCATACCTTATTCTTGCAAATTCAGACTATTATGGGCCAGAAAAGAAAAATTATTCATTGGACATATCCGAGCTCATACTGGATTACCTGGCCCATTAACTGAGGGTAACGCTATGATTTGGCTACAAAGCCCATTGTCCTACTTTCTATGGAGGAACAAGCAATAAATTTTCACAAATTATTTCACATCAATTCAACTGCCTTAAGAGCTAAATTTCACTTGACTGAAGAACAGGCCCAACACATAGTAAAGAATTGTCAATCCTGTGGCCCTTTGCTACCGGTCCCTCATTATTGGGTCAAGCCTAAGGGACTACAACCTAATCATCTATGGCAAATGGGTGTCCGTTCATGAGCTATCATTTGGCACTCTGAAATATGTACATGTTTCAGTGGATACTTTTTCAGGATTCATTCATGCTTCCCCTCATTTGGGTGAAAAAATAAGGGATGTCATTGCTCATTGTTTACAAACATTTGCCATACTTGGTGTTCCCAAAGCCATCAAGACAGATAATGGGCCTGCCTATTCCTCATCTGCTTTCTCCTGGTTCTGTCAAACTTTCCATATATCTCATAAAACTGGTATACCATATAATCCACAAGGACAAGCCACCATGGAGCGCAGTCATCAAACTCTAAAGAACATGCTCATAAAACAAAAAGGGGGAGATGTGTGTAAAACCCCTAGGGAGAGACTAAACCTTGCCTTATTTACTTTAAAATTTTTAACCTTGGACAAGGAAGGCCGCATTGCTAGTGAGCATCACTGGAGCCCTTCAAGGACAGAAAAACCCCTAGTCATGTGGAAGGATGTGTTGCTTAATAAATGGAAAGGGCCAGATCCAGTATTGATCTGGCGCCGAGGCAGTGTTTGTGTTTTTCCTCAGGACAAAGAGTTGCTCCGGAACCGCTGATTAGAGAGATAAGCCTGCCAACAGACAATCAGGATGATGCCAGGAATGACGGCAACACGGATGCTAGCTGCTAACCCATCTAGAAAAGTTGAAAAACCCTTTGCTACTGGAAATTTGGTATTGGCCATGTGTGTTTTACTTTCTGCTATTTCTTTTGGCCAAGCAGTAAATGTCAACTATTGGGCTTATATTACTAATCCTCCTATGTTAGAACCTATGTATTGGGGAGATATGGATTTACTAGTTTATACTACTCCAAAGATTCTCTCTCCACCATGGAATGATCTTACTTCTTTAAATATTAATGATGACACTAAATATAATTTTATTCATACCATGGAAAAGATTCCCATTTGTTTAGGCTCTGGTGAATTTTGCTAGTCCTTGGCATACCAACACTGGTTATTGCCAGGAATAAATGTAACCGGAAGCTGGACATGCTTACAGCGACTTTCTGCATGGTCTATAAATCAGACATGGGATAATGTTGTCAAAGATATTGAATTGTCATTGCCAAATTGCCCTGATTTTACTTATACTGGATTAAAATACAAGCCATTTATATGGTCTGAATGCTTAGGTAAATTTGGAAAAATTATTAAAAACCGATGGGTCAACTGGGGACCATATGGGCTCTTTGTTAAAACTTGTTCAGAATGGAATACTATTACTTGTGATTTGCTTAAAACCGTCAGAATGACCGAGGACCAGAAACAAAGTGACACCATCTCTGCTAACCGATTGATGACTTGGGGTGACGACAGTATTACAGACAATCGATTGGCCATTTTGACATCTCCTACTGCGGTGCAGACTCATCTGTGGAAATTGGCTGCAGCTATCAAACCAATACAAATGTTTAATGGAAGTTTTTCTGGGACTTCTCAGTCAGCTGCCACCTATAAATTTTCTAATTTTAGTAGCACTAATATTACTGCTTGTGTACCTTTGCCTTATGTAATTCTTATAGAAACTTTCAGTTTTTCATCTAATATTTCCTGTGTGGAATGTAGACTATTCTCTTGTATAAATACCTCTGTTAGTCTAAATGGTAATGAACCTTTAATGATTTTGCAACAAAAAACTACTCACATTTGGATGCCTGTAAATCTTGGTAGCCTTGGGCTCTTGATCCTTTAGATCCTGAAATTTTGGAATTTTTAAACAAGATTTTAAAGCATATTAAGCATATGATAAGAATTGTTGTTGCTGTAATTTTGAGCCTTATCGCAGTTACTACAACTGATGCTGTATCTGGTATTGCTTTACATACTGCTATTCAAGCGAAGCATTTTGTAGAACAACGACATCAAGATTCTTATACTATGTGGTCCCATCAAGTTGAAATTGACTCCCGTTCACAAACTGAAATAGATATATTAAAGCCAATGGTAGGATGGTTAGGAAAGAAAAAGTTGTCATTGCAAGAACAATTGCATCTTAGATGTGATTGGAACTCAACTACTTTCTATATTACTGAATTACAATACAATGAAACTGTTATAGAATGGAAGGAGTTTCAAGCTTATTTACATGATAGTACATCAGTGAAGGCAAAAATTATGAAACTTAGAGGAGAAATTGAGGATACTTTTGCTAAAAGTATGTTTAATGAGGATGCTGCTACTGTTGCACAAATATTTGCTGATAAACTTACAGGATTAGATCCAAAAGGAATGTTACAAAGTATAACTCATGCTGCTGGAGGCATGTTTGGAGTTTTAGCCATTGTAATTAGTTTATTTGGATTGTTCTATCTCTGTTGTATTAAGCCAAATCAAGAAAATCTAAATATGGTCTGGATGAAATGTCTTACATTAAAAACAAAGAAAGGGAAAACTTGTGGAAACACAGACAAGGCTTAGGGTGCAGGCTCTATCTGAGGTCATTTTGAATGTAGCTATGAGAAACGGAATGCTTGGCAAACCAAGCGTAGAAGGCATACCACCTGCACTGTTTTTTCTATGTTTACCTGCAAGATGTTCTCTTCGATGAGGAAGTAGCTCTTGGACATGTTCTGTTTCCGAGCAAAAATAATTGATGGACTGTATCTTGGGATGGTTGGTCCATTGTTTTTGGCCACTGATGGTAGTTTAAGTACCCATCACTGGCCTAGAGCGATGGACTAGTCATCTATGACTATACTGAAATCGGAAAATCTGCACTGGTTACTCTTACAGTTTAACTTTACTACTCTAAAGAATGAAGAGACGGGCGTGGTGGTGCATGCCTTTGATCCTAGCACTTGGGAGGCAGAGGCAGGCGGATCTTTGTGAGTTCAAGGCCAGCCTGGTCTACAGAGTGAGTTCCAGGACAGCTGGGACTACAGGGAGAACCTGTCTCGAAAAGACCAAAAAAAAAAAAAAAAAAAAAAAAAAAAAAAAAAAGAATGAAGAAAGCGCTAAAAAATAATGCCTCACCCAGCTAGATGGCAGGTAGTCAAAGACAGGTAAGTTCACGTCCTAGACTGATCAACCTAAGACAGGACCTGACGCTTAGAGTCAGGACTCCGATGTCTGGTAAGACAGTCATGAGATGTAGAGACACCTAAGACAGGCACGGTCTATCTTGAGTGCATGGTAGCCCCATGGCCCTCTCCCCTATTTAAAACAAAAAGGGGGAACTGTGGGAGTCAGAGTGCCTGAAGTGACAGGCTAAAGAGAAATGGCACTTGGTCAGTAGCCAAAACGCGGTGGCTGAAGAACACAATGCGCACGCTTCAGTAATTTTCTTCAGTAACTTTCAAGATGATATATGAGTGTCATTTCTTATGCAACATGCTCTGTTCATGCTACTTTGTTAAGCTCATGGGTGGGACATGTTGCATGGGGAATGCTATCTATGGACGCATATGTTACATAAGGAATGATATATATGGACTCATAATTTATCTGTTGATTGGCTCACTACTGTTATATAATCTGTCTGCTGATTGGCCCACTACTGTTATAAATGTTCTTGGTTTCTAGGCTGTTGTTGTTAGTAGCATTAGTAGTAATATAACTTAAAAGGAAATGGTACCATTAAAAGAATCTACAACGAACAAGTTAAACGTGTGATTAACTCCCAGTCTGCCTCCGATGATTCATGCCGCTGGACGGCGCAGGACATGGTTGCGGCTTATACAGGTCAACTCCAGCAGCAACCCAGCTTCTGGCCCAAGTAAGAATCTGCACACCTAAGGAGCCCTGGATCTGGGACACAGCTGCCACTACATGCTGGTTACCTTCTGCCCACAGACCAGGTGAGGATTTGTGCACCCAGGGAGCCCTGAATCTGGGACAGGGTCACCACTGCACATGGGTCACCTCCAGCAGCACTCCAGCTTCAGGCCCACAGACCAGGTAACAGAAGAGACAGTGAACCTGCCACTCCACAGACAAGCAAGAGGAGCAGGCCTTCAACAGAAGGAAGAACTGAATCTCACATCGGATCACAACAAATCAGCAAATCAAATCCACATGCCAAAAGCACAAAGAAAAAAATCAGCAACATGGGAAAAGCAAATAATAAATCCCCACCAAATTCTATCTGTCCTATAGAAGACTCTAACAATGAGATCTCCCTGGAAGTAACTCAGGACACAAATCTTAGAGGAACAATCACAGACATACTCAAAGAAATCAAAGAATATAAAGAACAAATCAAACAACTAAAGGGAGAGAATGACCAACTCTGGAAGTAAATGGAAATGCTGGAAAAAAAAATCTCAGGCTGAGATGAAAAAGGAAACTAAGAAACTAAAAGGAGAGAATGGTCAACTCTGGAAGGGAATGGAAATACTAAAGGAATCTCAGGCTGAAATGAAAAAGTAAGTGGAACACTCATCCAGTCAACAGGAAAGAGCGGGAAAAAGCCTCAGTAACAGAACGGATGGAGCAGAAAAGAGATGACAAATCTAGAACATAACATGGAAGAACTGAAAAGCTCAAGCAAAGACTATGAAAAAAATTTAAAGAAATATAAGAGTGAAATAACCAGGAAATGTGGGACACTAGGAAGAGACCAAACCTCCACATCACAGGTATAGAGGAAGGAGAAGAATCCCAGGATAATAGTATAGTTCAGAGATCTTCAACAGTATTATAGAAGAAAATTTTCCCAAATTGAAAAAAAGACATACCCATGCAAATACAAGAAGCACATAGAACACCAAATAGACAAAGATCAGAAGACATTTCTCACGCCACATCATAATAAAAATGCTAGATGCTCAAAACAAAGGCAGAATACTGAAAGCCAGAAGAGAAAAACATACAAAGGAAAAACCCATCAGAATTACAGCTGACTTTTCTTTTCTTTTCTTTTCTTTTTAAAAAATTTTTTTATTAATTTTATCCATTTCTGTACGTGTATGAATGTACTGTCTGCATGCAAGTTTGTGCACCCGTGTCGTGCAATGCCGTGGAGGTCAGAAGACAGTCTTGGATTCCCCTGGAACTGGAGTTCTCCTGGAATTGGAGTCTCAGACGGTTCTCGGCCGCCATGTGGGCGCTGGGGATTGAACCCGGGTCCTCTGCAAGAGCAGTCGGCGCTCTTAACTGCTAGGCCATCTCTCCAGCCCTCTTTTCTTTTCTTTTGGTATTTTTTGAGACAGGATCTCCCTTTAGTCCCAGCTGATTCAGAGCTCACTCTGTAGACCAGAGCTGGCCTTGACCTCATAGACATCTGCCTGCCTCTGCCTCCTGAGTGCTGGGACCAAAGGCATGTGCCACCACACCCGGCTCTGAAGATAGTTCTTAGGCACCATGTGGGCACTGGGAATCAAACCTAGGTCCTCTGCAAGAACAGTCAGTGCCCTCAAATACTGAACCACCTCTCCAGCCCCTACATCTGACTTATCAATGCAAACTATGAAGCCCAGAAAAGCCTGGACCAAAGTATTCCCAGTACTAAATAACTAGAGATGCCAACCCAGGTTTCTCTACCCAGTAAAAATGCCAATTATATTCGAAGATAGAAGGAAAATCATCCGTGACATAAACAAGATGAAAGAATACATGTCCAGAAAACCAACTCTCCAGAAAATACTCAAAGCAATTCACGGCACAGAAGAAAGAAGCAGCTATCCTCAAGTGGCAAGAGAGAGTAATTAATGAAAGAAATACAGGTATAGAAATACAAATATAGACCAAAAATGCAAACAGAAAATAAACTGAGGGGAAGCAATATAAATCTTTCAATATTAACCCTAAATATTGATGGTATGAAATCCCCAATCAAGAGGCACAGACTGGGAGAGTGGATTAAGAAACTGAATCCATCTTTCTGTTGTCTACAAGAAACACACCTCACCTTCAAAGACAGGCATCATCTTAAGGTGAAAAGATAGAAAAAAAAATATTCCAAACAAATGGTACTGAGAAGCAAGCAGGAGTTGCTATTTTAATATCAGTCAAAATAGATTTCAAAGTAAAACTAATCAGAAGAGATGAAGAAGACCACTACATCCTTATCAAAGGATCAATCAACCATGAAAAACTCATAATCATAAATATATATGCACCAAACTCTGGTGCACCAAATTTCATAAATACAAACCTGCAGGACTACAAGGCACAGATTAATCACAGCATACTAATAGTGGGAGACTTCAATACCCCACTGAGACCACTGGACAGGCAACTGGACAAAGAATAAACAGAGAGACATCTGAACTGAACAATATGATACATCAAATGGACCTAACAAACATCTATCACATATTCCACCCAAACAACAAAGAATGTACTTTCTACTCAGCACCCCATGGAACATTCTCCAAAATTGACCATTATACTGGGACATAGAGCAAACCTCAGCAAATACAAAAAAAATCTTGAAATAATTTCATGCATCCTATCAGACCACAGTGCAAAAAAGCTTAATATCAATACCAGAAAGAGCCCTACTCTCTATAAGAACCCATGGAGATTAAACAACACACTATTGAATAATGAATGGGTCAAAGGAGAAATAAAGAAATAAAAGCATTCCTGGCAGTAAATGAAAGGGATGATACAACACAACAAAACCTGTGAGACATCTTAAAAGCAGTCCTGAGAGGGAAATTCAAAGCCCTAAGTGACTAAATCAAGAAAACAGAAAGAGCACAAATAAATGACCTAACATTGCAAATAAAACACTTGAGAGGCAACAACAAATGAATCCTAAACCTGGAAGAGAGGAAGAAATAACAAAAATCAGAGTGGGTCAAAGTTCTGACTGAAACAGTAAACTTAAGCCCAAAATGATAAACTTCAGCATAAAAAAAATTTAGAAAGGCTGAACAAAAGATGAAAGCCATGTACGGCAGAACGCATGAGCTCTGACAGGGAGGGGGCAAGGAAGGGGAAATGGGTAAAATTTGACTAAGGAATGTTGTATGAAATACACAAAACTTGAATAAAAAGTAGAAAAAAAAGATCTCCACCACCAATGTAAATATTGGGTGAATGTGGCAGCCTGCCTACAATCCCAGCAAGCAGCAGGCAGAAACAGTGTCATGAAATGCCTAGCGAGGTCAGAAGAGGCCATCAGTTCCTCTGGAACTGGAGTTACAAGATAGTGGGAAGCCATGAATTATTCTATCTACTACAAAGAAGATTAAGAAAAGATGCGCATGCATGCATGTGTGTGAGTGTGTGTGTGTGTGTGTGTGTGTGTGTGTATGTGTGTGTGTGTAAAATTTAAAACAAATAATAAAATGCTTGGATTGATTTGCCTAAAATTTCCCTCTGAGTTTGGCTCAATGCTAAGAATAAGATTAAATGTGTTAAATGTGAGCTAATGTACTTATATGATTCATGTTGCTTAGTTATAATAAAAATGCTCAAGACTAGTCTTTTGTTGAAAATTTAAATTCCTTCTAAGGAAGCATGCATAGGACTATACCTGGTATTTAATAGAGATTCAGCATCCTTTAGGTATAGAAGAAAGTTTTGAGACTTGGACTTAGCATTGCTAAAATCTTTGATTAGGTTATGTGTTTGTTGTAGGTTATTTAATGACATTCCTGTCTTCTAAACACCAATAGAATCTACATACTTATGAAAACAAATTTCTATATTACCACATGGCTCATAGGAGTAGAGAGCAAATTAAAACTATCTGAAAACACTGTGAAGTGGTAACAGGCACCATCCCAACCCTGTGTGCATGTCCTCAATATTTCAAATGAGTCATACTCTGTAGGGCAGTTCAAAGTCTCTGATGGACATAGTTGAGTAAATTATAAGTAATTCAAGCTAGGGAGGATATACTCATACCTGTGATCTTCATGGATATTTTTTTCCTTAACTTTACCATGAAAAGAATAGTAGGGAAAGATATGGTGTAGTGGCCAAAAGGCAGTCAGCAACACCACAGATGGGGATAGTGTGAGAAGATGTCAGATAGGGATGTAGACACTTATCCCAGCAAGTGTCTGTCAGAGAACTTATGCTTCTGTGTAGTCATATCAACTCCATATCAGTTGTCCATTTTCTGAGGGAAGGGGCTGGGGAAAGGGCTAAGCAATGTTTTCCACTCTGAACAGATGGGAAATCAGATAACTCACTAAGCCAAACAAGTCCTCATGAATGCATACTTAAGTTGTTTAGTTTGTTCATGACTTCCAGCTCTGACTCCATAGTCTTATGGAGGGTTAGGCAGCCAAATGATATTAGTGGAACCAATCATCTTCACTGCATCATCAGTGGGTACCCCATTTATGAGATCCAGAAAGTGTCCCATTGTGTGACCATTCCAAGAAACCCACCAGGAATATTCTCAGTGATTCCTTAGAAGTTCATAAGAATCTGACTAAACATTTACCTGCTCCTAAGAATCTTGTACTCTACTACTGACTGAGTTGAACACCTTTTTACCCATACTAAAATAGAAATGTTATAAATTTACGCATTCATTCATTCTAAGCAGCGGAAAATAATTGTAGATTTTCCCCCTTCCAGGGTTCCACTTTCCACTCCTTCGAGGTCATCCTTGATGAACTATAATGTTCCAGAAGTCTACTTTCATCTAGCACTAGAGTGTTATAAAAATAGTCTGTTAGAAAAAGATTCTTTTTCTTCTTTAGTTAGAGATTTCAGAAAATTATCACGAGGTCAAAGATGACAATAATAGAACTGATAATGAAGTGAGATAGGAGCTGTGGATGTCTGAACCAACTGTTATGAAACATGCCTGTGACTTCAGGGTCTGGGAGAACTTTGTCACAGCCCTCCTACTTGATCATAGGTAATGAACTCAAAGGTGGGGATCCTTTGGGATAATAGGAATGCATATATTGATTAGAGTGATAGTTACATCGGTGAATGCGTTTTTTGTCAAAGTTTTTGGTCAGTACCCTAAAATTGAGATCTTTACAATAGAAAATTTGTGATACTGAGTTGTTTTACATGGAAAGAGTTACAGAATAAACAGCGGGTCTCAGAAATCAAAGTAATGAGCTTGGTCTGTCAAACAGTCCTGCAGGCAGCTGAAAGCTGAACATGGTGTTGCTAGGAATATTCTTAGAATCAGAGGTTGAGTTTTGAATTTTGAGTATTTAAAGATTCTAGAAACTACAGCTGAACATTTGAAGCACTGGGGAGGGACTGTCTACAAGCATTTGGCTTTTGAAGTAGATATTATGAAGTAGACTGTTTAGATAGACTGTAAAAGATGATACATTAGAAAATGTCAATGGTTAAAATTGTTAAAGGGTCAAAAAATTTAAAAATAATGATTCCTTACTATAATTCTAATGAGAGTGTCTTTGCCACAAAAGATACTAAAAAGTGCTAAAAATTTGACAATTTACAATAAAGGCTTTTGAAATTATCAATAAACACCCAGAAGAAACAAATTTATTTTTATTACAGAACGTTTTCACCAAAGCCTCTACAAAGAAAGTGTCAGACCCAAATGGTTTTATTAGTAAATTACATTAAAAAATTATGGATCAGACAGTGCTATTCTTTCACAGACAGAGGAGATAGAATAAATACGAAGCTCATTTTATGAGGCTAATATCACAGTCATTCTAAAATCTGGCAAAAAATAGTGAATTTATCAGAAGAATATTGCAAACCAGCACATATCATGTTAAATTTATGGAAAATGATTTTAAATATTAATTAGACCTATCATACATAATTCATGATGAGTCCCTTAAGCATAAGATTGACCATCAGAGAAGAAGGACACGGGATTTGGGAGGTCTGGATCCACAAGTTAAAGTGGATTCTGGGGAAAACAATAAACATACAAAGCAACAATTGCCTATGACAATAGATACAATTTTTTAGATATTTCAAAGACAGTTGCACACATTTCACCAGATTTTGGAGGTACTATTTTATACTGACTAAATGAATGTGCCTTCCTAATTATCACAGATGTAGCAGAAATGAAAAGAGGAATACTTCTCATTAAATAAGATGCTAAGCCATTTGAGAGTGCTAAGAATAGTATCTTTAACTCTTAATTTTCATTCCAAGGCACTCCTGAGTTAATTTAATGAAATTTTAAAAAATGAGCTCTAAGTTTTAACATCATTGCACATCTTAATGTTCATTTAATATCTACTTCTTACAAATCTGGCCGCCACAATCTAATTGCTACACAATATCTTGCTTCAAAAGCATGAGACATTTACATGATTTTGGTCATCTCTGTAGGATGTAGTCCTCAGCTAAACTTTCATAGCAATGGAAGCTATTGCTTGTCTCTGCTTTAAAAATAAGACCATAATTATGACACCTAAATATACTGATACATAGCTAATTAGTGTACTGTAGGTAGAATGTGTGAAACTTCAGGATACAGTCTCTTTTATGTCATTTTAATTATATTCCAAGACTTACATCTTATACGATACCCAGTTTCCTAATTATTCCATGTGTCCTTGTCTGGTCCAGTAAAAATTTAAATTAAAATCATTATATATGGGGGGCTGGAGAGATGGCCTAGCAGTTAAGAGCACTGACTGCTCTTGCAGAGGACCTGGGTTCGGTCCCCAGCACCCACATGGCAGCTGAGAACCATCTTTAGCTCCAGTTCCAGGGGAATCCGACACCTTCTTCTGACCTCCAAGGCTTTGCATGGCACGGTGCACAAACCTACATGTAGATGGTACATTCATACACATAAAAATAAATAAAATAAAAAAAATCATTATATATGGGTCTGGAGAGATGGATCAGCAGCTCAGAGCACTGGCTGTTCTTGCAGAAGACATGGGTCAAATCCCAGCACCCACATGGCAGCTAACAACCTTCTTTAACACCAGTTCCAGGGGATCCAATGCTCTTGTCTTATGTGGGCACTGCATAACATGGGTGTACTTATATACATGCAGAGGTAACACCCATACAAATAAATAAAATAAATTTAAATTTTTTAAATTATATATTTGCTGAACTATTCTCAGGCTTAATAAAGTAGCATAATTATGTAGAGAGGAATGGAAGAGAGGAACAGAGTTGCAGCAAGTTATTCCCTCTTATTCTAAGTTTCAGGAAAACTCTTGAAGTCAATGCAAATCATAGTGCTGAATGACATTTACAAGGGCTCCTCACTATGAGAGAAGGAAGTAGAGAAGGTATGATAAGGAGAGACAGAAGGAGAAATAAGAAACAAAAGGAGGAAATGATGTAAGGAAGCAATAAGGAAGTAGAAATGACCAGACTATCACAGAAAGGTGAAAAGCAGCCAAGGTGAAGAGCACAACTTGTCTCACTAATTCATCCTAATTAGGAAACTAATTCTAAAAGTTTCAGGCTTGGATTCTTTAAAAATATATTTAATATTTTTATTCTTATATATATGACTGTATTGCTTGCACCCATATTGTGTATTGCCCACAGGAGCAGAGGGCAGCGTTGGATCCCCTGGACCTGGAGTTTCTGGTGGTTGTTAGCTGCCATGTGGGTGCTAGGAACCGAACCACAATCCTCTGCAAGAGCCATTAGTGCTCTTAAGTGCTGAGCCATCCCTCAAGCATTGAAACTGGGATTCTTGATTGCATGTTCTTCATTCCAAGGTACTCTTGAGTGAACTAGACAGATGTTAGACAGAATCCAGTGCTGGATGTGTCAAGATAGCTAGGTAATGTGGTAAAAAGCAGAAGTTTAAACCATATACTAGTCTTTTGGTTTTCCCCAGAAATTTTATATATATATATATATATATATATGTTAGTATATAAAGTAAGAAATGTTAGCCTACCAAATTTCAAGAAGGTGGCAAAGGGCCCAGTTTCCAGTTTACTATAGGAAGCAGTGTAGGAGAATCATATTCAGTCAAGAAAAATGTTATCCTTGACCAGATTCTCAACTGACCTTGAGAAAACAAAAACCTTGGTTAATCTGGGCTAACTGTATGGCCTTAAACATCCAAAAGGAAAGTATAACCAGAAATAAATAATTAGGCCTGAGAAACTGTACTTCAGGTATAAAACGAGATCTTAGGAAAAAGACAAAAAGTATAAAAAGAAAGGCACTGTTGTTTTGCCTGTCTTCAATTCTTACTGGCAAGTGCAACTACCCTGTGGCTGCCATTCCTTTTGCCATCCTTCAAAGACATGAGACACAGCTTTTCAACCTTCCAATATGGACTGAAGACTCATGTCTCTCCAAGAATCCTCCAAACCTTCAGTGCCAGATGGGGACTGCTGACACATCCAGCTTGTGGACTGAGCAACTACCAGAGTTCAGCTTCTTCAGAGTATAGACTGCCATTGTTGGACTACCCAGGCTGTATCAAGGAGGCCAGTACAGGAATATCAAGACAGGATGTGGTGCTTACTGGACCTCATTTGGTGACCATGGGAAGGGAAAACCTCAGTGTGGAGCACAAGGGCAGAACTGATGGTTGTTTGGGCTCATCAGGGAGGAGCCTTCAAACAATTCCTTAAGGGAAACATGACATCTTTCAACCTAATAAAGAAAAAAAACTGATAATAATAAGAAATCATAAGCTGAAGATGCTAAAATCTATGATGTCATAATCTTGATATATGTTTGGCATGCATATATGCATATTTTGGAGTGATGCAAATTGGAAGGAACAAAAACAACAACAACAAAAGACTGGGTCAAAGAACTGACTGAAACAGTGAACTTCTGGCTGAAACAGTAAACTTCTGCATCAAAAATTTTAAAAGAGATTGAGAAAAAGATGAAAAAAATGTTTGGCAGAATGCATGAGCTCTGGGCAAGGAAGGGGGGATGGGTCTAGATTTGATTGGGAAATTTTGTATAAAATGCACAAAGCTTCAATAAAAAATTGTCTTTGAAGAAAAAAAGAAAAATGTTATATTTTATTATTATCCCTGTGGATAGAGTATAGCAGACAGATCACTGTACTCAACTGACTACCCACTATCCAGATTCCCTTGAATCACCATTAAGAAATGTTTTTCCTGGGAATGTCACTTGATCAAGCTCATTTTTCCTATCATACAGCATGCCATCAGGAGATGAGATGAAAAAATCTTAAATCCTGAGAATAGAGTTGTTACTGCGTGAGACTTTTTCCAGGAAGACAAGTGAACACTGTTCACCCACCCCAGGTGGGGAATCAACTCTAGACCAAAGTAAAAATTCTATCAAAGTCAAACTTGGCAAGCCAATGAGTTTGAGTTACTTAGAGGAACAGGGTTGGGGTTAGTTACAGGACAAGAAAGGACTCAACGGAAGCTCCAGCACCAAACACCCTGGCACACTTGGGGGACAAATTACAAAGCTGCACTTCTGGAGTGCTCTGCATGACACACTGGCAGCTCAAAGGGTCACAGAGACTCTTCCAGTTATCTCTACCTCAACCAGTTTAGGCAAGAACAAAGTGCCCTCCAAGTTCCTGAGAAATAACCTAGGCAATCATTCTCATTCTAAGCCCACATGTCAGAGTTGTTATGTACAGCAAAGATAGTAGAAACCTAACAGTGCTCAGCTACATGATCTCTTAAAATTAGTAAGTATAAAAGTGCATAACTAAATCAAGTGCATGGAATTAAGTTTGAGAATATGTTGGGGGTTTCCCTTACTTTCAAGTCAGTAATCTGAATGCTAGAGCTACATTTCCCATTTTCCTTTGTTAGGTAGTGGGAGTTTGTGGAACGGTTCCTGCTGACAACAATAATGGAAGCTATTAGATGGACATGGTGGGATCTTGGTGAACCACCACAGACGTGGGCACGTCACACCATTCCTCCCCCATCCTGAAAAGCTGTTGTGATGATGGGTAGCCAAAAAAGTCATTTTATAGCTCTGAGGACCAAAGTAAGCCTGAGGGGCTGAGGGGCCAGTGAGCAAGTCTCTGATGCTCCTGGCCCAACCTTGGGTCACTGACTGCCCCAGTGCTAGTTACATTAGAAAAACAGATCCCAAGGCTAGGCAGAAGTCTTAGCAGGTAAAGGCACCTGCTGCCAAACCTAAAGATCTGCATTTGATCCCTAGGCTTCAAGTAGTGGAAGGAAAGAACCAACTCTTGCAAGTTGTCCTCTGTCTTACATACACACACACACACACACACACACACACACACACACCACACAAGCATACATTTTTTTAAAAGTCCCTCTATTTTGTTTACTCTTGTTAAGGTTTTCTGTACCTGGGAACCTCCTCTCAGGGAATTCAGACCTTGAAGTCAAAGTGTAACATGCTGAAGCCTCACTGGAGACTTTGAAACAGAGTTTTGTAGTTGTCCACTATTGTGTTCCCAAGACGTCATTTTGCACCGTAGGGCCACTTCTCTGAATAACTAGAATCATTTTTCCTACTGTCTATTCTTCTTGTGACTCATGTTTCTGTATCATAAAGTCAAGGGAAAAACTGAGTATAACAATGGCTTCTGATAGACATGAGAATGCTTGAGATTCTGAGTGTTGTTTCTTTCAGGATGTTTGGCTGTATTGAGTTTGTGGGTTATAAGGAGTCTTACATATGTAACTTCTAAGCCATATTCTCCCTTGGCCCCTCAAAATGCCTCTAGTCATCCCATTTACATCCGTCCTCATGGGTGCAACTTTTCTAAGCTCAGCCTTTCTAAGCACTGTTGATGTATAAGGCAGGTGCCTAAAGGTGGGAGTGAATTCCTAAAATTAGGAATAATTGGGGCTAGAGAGATGGCCTAGCAGTTAAGAGTGCTGACTACTCTTGCAAAGGACCCGGCATTTGCTGGGGGTCTTGTTCAATCCCCAGCAGCCACATGGCAGCTGAGAACCGTCTTTAACTCCAGTTCCAGGGAATCCGATGTCCTCTTCTGACCTCTGCGGCATTGCGCGACATGGGTGCACAAACCTACATGCAGACAGTACATTCATACACATAAAAATAAATAAATAAATAAATAAATAAATAAATAAATAAATAAATAATTAGGAATAATCAAATGGAGAGAACCAGGTGGTCAGGAAGAATGCATTTCCTGGAGCTACCATTGTAGGAAATAATTATAATCATAATCCATCTACTTTATTATGTTCATTTTTTTTTCAAAATGTACCTTTCTCCCAGGCTCAGAGTGTGGCTCATTGTGAAAGTACTTGCCTAGCACATGCAATGCCTAGGTCCAATGCCTAGCTCTGCAAAAGCAATACATCAGCAACCACAAAAAACACATAATTTCCCAGTTATCGAATATTGCCATACATTCATCATGCTTTGGTTTGTTTTGTTTTCATTTGTGGTGTTCTTTGGGTGCTGAGGATCAAATCCTGGGCCTCATGTTCCTAGAGAGGTACCTTACAACTGAGCTATATGTCTACCTATTTTTGATGTTTCTCATATGTTTTACTTTTGTTTATGCTGGTCCCACAGAGAAAGTGTTTGAAATATTCTAAGTGGAAGGATGGACATGGAAGGATGTAAGTGACTCATAATAAAAGCATAGTACTCATAAAATCATGTGTGAACACACCACATGAAAATGGAAGAAAAATGTCTGTAGGATTAAAGGGGATGAATGTGAGGTTGAGAAAGGGGAAGGTATATATAGGGGGGTATGTTCAAAGTATGCTATATATTTGCATACAAGGCCAGTATGCAACCATGGGTTAAGCCATGTCTTTAAAAAAATGAAAAAAAGCCGGTCGTGGTAGCGCACACCTTTAATCCTAGCACTCAGGAGGCAGAGGCAGGCGGATCTTTGTGAGTTCAAGGCCAGCCTGCCCTACAGAGTGAGTTCCAGGACAGCAGGGGCTACAGGGAGACCCTGTCTCGAAAAGACCTCCCCCCCCCAAAAAAAAAGAAAAAGAAAGGAAAATCTGAATTCTGTGTATTCTTGTAAAAGAAGTAACGGTAGGTGTTCTTTTCTTTCTTTAGTGCCTTTTCTTTCTTTCCCAAATGCATCTTCCTAGTGATAGTAGGAATTGAGAGAGGTCCTACTAAAATAAGAAGTGTTGTTATGAAAAGATATGTTCAGTTAAAATGGTCTCAGACACACTGAGCACATAAGCTGGGCTGGCACTTCTTCCTCAACAGACACTTCATGGGAGTGGAGGTCTAATTTCACTAGCACTAGGAAGATGGCTCTTTCTTAAAATAAACATTTCTTTGTACTGAAGATAAACCTTATTTCAGCAATATTATGCTTTATGTTGACTTTCTATTTTGTTATGAATGATTACATAAAGCATGCATATGTAAACATACACTGTACTTTGAGCATATTCCTTAATATCATGCTACCCTCCCCTTTCTCAGAACCCCATAATTCCCCTTTATTCCATGTGTAATTTTGTTTCTGTTTTTTTATGTCATCTGTATATATAAGATTTAATGAGCACTATGCTTTTATTTGGGACATTGCATTTTTCTATTTCTATTGCTTCTACCTAGCAATAACTTCAAAGGCTAGATACAAGTCATTTGACGATCATAGTTTACCAACATGGCTATCTATTGCTAAAGTTTGTGCAGTGGAAAACAACCAAATCCATGGTAGAAAAACTAAACAAAATGACTGAATGAGGTTCAGACTTCTGCAAAGAAGCATGTGCATAAGCCAGATACCATGCAGTGGGTGTTACCTAAAGCTGTGTATAGTAAAATTTCACTGAGATAGCAACTGGAGTTTAAGATTTGTTTCAACACAGGTGGGCAGAGGAATTACTCAGAGGGCAAAGTGCTGTATGAGGATAAGGAAACAGTCATGTAAAAGTTCCAGATTCAGTCACAGACCATGTCTCAAAAATTAAAGTGAAGAAAGATGGGAAGGCATGTGACATCAACTTCTGGTCTGGGAGAGAGAGAGAGAGAGAGAGAGAGAGAGAGAGAGAGAGAGAGATTTGAATGTACAAAGTATATGCATGAACTCAGTCTTATTAAAGCTTCACATGTGCTGGAGAAAGCCCCATCATGTTATTTTAATTAAATGGTTCCAGGATAGTAGCACTCCAGGCTAGTAGGAGAAAATATAAATTTTCTTTGTAGACAGCTATTTTCATCTTAGACCTCAGCAGATTGCACAGAGACAATTTCAAGGACTGTCTCTTCCTACTATGAAAACTGACAAGGCACATACCAGGGGAAGCTGCTGCTAAGACATGGAGACCTGGGAATGGGATTCCAGAGAGTGTAGAAGCTCACAGGTCTTGGTGACATATGTGTCTGCCTTCCTCCTTATGCTGAAACCTATTCAGAACTGAATAAAGCTTTCAACAGTCTCCAAGGACTATAGCCAAGGGAAAGAGCACTGACAACTGCTCCAGGCTTTCTATAGAGACCATGCAGTGCTAAAATGTCAAAATAAAAGAGAGTTATAAAAATGTGTGGTTCACAGTAGACCCTATGTTAAATTATTGCCCTTACCTCCACTCCGTCTGGCAAAAGCAAAGAAAATGAAAATTGATGTCAATGAGAGCCTCAATTAACTGTTAGCTTTTCACAATGGTTAGGATCCATAGAAGATAAAATGACACATAAAAACAATATGAGTGGATTCACAAAAAGATGCCAAAAAACACCAAAGAGAAATACAAACAGTAAACATGTGAATAAACTTAAATACCAATAACAACTCTGAAATAGGCTTCCGGCCAGCTCATTAAAAGAAAAACAGAGCAGTAAATAGTGAGTAAATGTAAATCTCGAAAAAAATCTCTGTAGTAGGCCTTCTGCCTCCAAACTAACTCTATTCTGAGGCAGAGAGAGGTCTTTTGCAGACCGCTAAAAATTTAAGAATACAGCACACATACTAAATCAGAATTTGCAAGATTAGTTTCTTCAAATTATATGCTTTGTGCAGCAGATAACTCAGCAACCAAACTAGAGAGACTAAAGCATAGAAACAGCTAGGCCTTGGCCAGGCTGGCAAAACTGGAGATTTCCATGCAGGTTGCACTCCCCTGTTCCGAGAACTGCATTCCAGTGGATCACCAACTTTGATACTCATGACCTTACCTTATGTCATTAGACCAGGGGAAAGCACACAACTCTGAGTGGGCTATTGATTTTTATAAACACCTGGCATGGAGAACTAGTATATCGGGGATGAAGATATAATTTGTACATTCACCAGCTATGGGTGGTCACAAATAAAAACAATTTATTTAAGGGGTAGAAGGTCAATGCCTTCTGTTCTATGTTCTGTCTTTGAATTAGACAAGATCTCTGATGTGCCTTCCTCCCTCTCGTCTCCCTCCACCACATCTTCCTATTGAGTTACCACAGCACATTTCTTAGTAGCACTACATGAAACTACTGCCGGAGACTCAATTCTTATTCCTTGCTGATTACTTTGTGACTTAGATCTGATCGATTACTTCTCTATGTCTTAAATTTTCTTACCTATAAAATGCATGTCATTGCCAGGCAGGATGGCACATGCCTTTAATCCTAGCACTTGGGAGGCAGAAGCTCACAAAGAGTTCAAGGCCAGCCTGGTCTACAGAGTTTCAGGACAGCTGGGGCTACAGGAGACCCTGTCTCAAAAAGACCAAAAAAAATGCATGTCATATTACCTATCTCAAAGTATTATGACAAAAATTAAATGAATTAATATTCATAAGTCACCCAAAATGGGATAAATAATAAATGTTTTATAAGTGAAATTAAGGAATAAATCTAAACATTTATTAATAAATAAGTTTTAATGTGAATTTCCATGACATTTCAATGGTGACAATTGCTACTGAGCCACCTTATTTCAAAGAGTAAATCTTTCAAGCAGGTGAGTTGTAGCTGATGCTGATGGAGGAGTCTGGAAATACTGTGCAGCAGTGGCAGCCACATGTCTGTATATCCCAAATCTAATTGGCTACTAGCTCTCTCCTTGGAGGAATAACCCATGGCTGATGCCACAAGCTCACATCCTCTAGTGCTTAGGAGATGTATAAGCCACAGTAAGACCTTGTCATCTTTTACAGAAAAAAATATAATTCATGGATTAGCATACCATCCAAACATCTGTGTCCATACCAAAGTAACCCACCATAATAATTAGTACTGTTTAAATACCTATATATCTAATTGCTTTTGCTTCATCAGTAGTATTGAAAGATTATTCCTGGACAAACTGTCAACCCATGAAAGGAAACAGTCAGAACTGATCAGAGTCCAAAACGACATCTCCAGAGAAAGTAGACTGTTTCGCTTCTCGTCCACCTGTGCCCCTTTTCTAAGTCTAGGGAACAATCTGAGGAAGAGGGTATGTGGTAGAATGTAAGGGCTGCGATTGGGGTGAATGGTGAAACTACAGCAATATAGACTGGACACTTATTTGATCAACTTGATTGTACATACAAGCCCCTCCAGCTGGATGGTGGGAGCCTTGGGCAGTGTGAGTTTGGGCATAGCTGCTTGCAAATTGGTTTTACATGAAGGATGCTTGTACTCATAAATTATTACTTATTGTTAAAAAATGAAATAAAAAATAAAAATAAAGGTATGTGCCACCATGAAAAAGAAAAGAATAAATCTTTCAGCTGAATTCAAATCCCCTCTTACTTGAGTAGATCTTAAATTCCTTGCAAAGAGCATCTATGAGAAGTAAATGCACTGAAACATTATCAATATGTCATTTAGAATTCTTTAATCCAATTGGCTCCCACAGTGTATTTTAAAGAGCACTCTTGGTGAAACAGAGGCTTCTCATAGCAATCACAGAAACTCCACATCAGAAAAGTACACTTGTGCAGTTCGTCATGTTGAGTAAAAAGAAAAGCGCTCCACACAGCCATTTTAATCTGACCTTCATGGGCTCCACTATGTTGCCCATAGCCTGCTGTGCATTGTAGCTGCCAGGAATCATTTCCAGAGCTTCCTTCCCTGTTATACTCTTAGCTTAGCAATTGCTGATGAGAGACTGTCACACCCTGCAAGGGCACGCTGGAGGAGAGTTTCCTCTAGGGAAACTGAGGCCAGCAGGCACCAGTTTCACAGATTTCTCCACCAATTCCTGCTTGTGACAATTTTCTGACAAGCACAGCATTCGCTTTGAAGCAGACTGAAGTCATCAGCAGCCGTTCCTGTTACCTGCAAACTGCTGTTTAACCCACGTGAGCCATTCCTTTACTGTTACAATAAGAATTACAGCAAGATCGAGACTGATTCTGTTTTATTGACTGAACCAAGATAAAATGACTTAAAATTAGAAAACTAGGTATAGATAAGAATGTTCTTGTCTTCACAGAAGCTTAATAAAAATCTATAAATCTCTTTTAATAAATTCATAAATTTAAGCACATTCACTCTAAAGTCAGAAACAAGATAATGGTGTATATATCACTGATATTGCTTAAAAATCAACCAAGAAATTAAATGATTCAGAAAGATTACAGTTACAGAGAGAAAGTAATCATCACATAATATATTTATATTAAAAAGGTAAGCAGAAAATTCTATGACATGATAAAAGAGATATGCTTGATTTATGAATAAGTATTGCTTTAAACTACCAGTAAACTGATTAGAAACTAAGTTAATATGACACCTCATTCGAGCAGCAACAATTTACTCTCCATAAATTAATGCATAATTAAAAATATTTATAACTACTGTGACATCCCTGGGATAAAGATGCTAGAACCGGCATCTGATTCTGAGACTTCTCACACTATTTCAAACAGAGGGAGAGTTGTCACCATTTTAGCTTGGCTCCCCTAATGAGGGCAGGAATTCAAGAGGACAGAAGTAACATGCAAAACTCGTATTTAGTTTATCTTCCAACATTATGGAGCTTCTGTCCACTCCCAGCCCAACAATGGGAAAAGAATGGGGCCATCTACTGTCCCCACAAGACAGTGCAGTTCCAGGTCCAGACAACTCAGTGGACATATGCAAGATGGTAGAGTTCTTGCCAGAAACACTGAACATTTGCTAGTTATTATTGATATTTTCCTAGACAGGTCTCTACACATAGCCCTGGGTGGCTTGGCACTCACTATGTTAACCAGTGTAGCCTCAAACTCACAGACATTTGTCTGCTTCTACCTCTTGAGTTCTGGGATTAAAGACCACGTGGACCACTATTCTCCCAGTTCAATTTGCTAGATATTTTAATACTTTCATGTCGATGAATTATCACAATTACCCTGGGACATTTTTATCATAAAATCCTAAGTTTAAGAATAACCAAAAACCTTGCTTAAGATTATGTAAAGGGAGCTCTAGGGTTCAATCCCAGTGGTATCTCTTGACACCACAGAAATAACATTTTTCATAACCACACACCAGCTGGGCATGGAAGGGTACTTCCTAACACTCCAGAGGCAGAGGCAGAGGCAGGCAGATCTCTGTGAGTTCAAGGCCAGCCTGATCTACAGGAGTTCTAGGCCAACCATGACTACATAGAGAGAGCTTATCTAAAAAATAAAATAAAATGAAAAAAACAAACAGGAAAAAACATAACCACACACTAATGGCCCCAGAGAATGGGATACATAGAGTCTGCCCATGTCCTAAAACACAAACTCCAATGTAAGTGGAAGAATCTTATTCCATAAAGAAGCTCAGTCAGATTTTGTAGATCATCTCTCATCCTTCCAGAGTCCAGCCTTCCAGAATGATTTTCCCATTTATTTCATAATGCTAGCAGAAAGTTGACAAATAATTAATAAAATCTTTCCATGTGGAAAGCTCAAAGGAATAAATGAAGTAGTACTTGGGGCCAAAACATAGTTTTCTATTTCATACTAAGGAGAAACTTTACTGTTTGGTCAACAGTAAATTTGACTCAAACCTAGACTCAATTGACAAACTGTGAAATTAATGACATGTATTAGCATGTGGGTTTAAAATACTCATCTAGCTTGAGAGTATGCTTTTAAAAATATTTTATTATTTTTCTTTTTCTTTATGTGTGTGTGACTGTACACCTGCGTCATGAAATACTTGCAGAGGCCAGAAGAGGGTGTCAGATCCCCCTGGAACCGGAGTTAAAGGTAGTTGTGAGCTACCAGGTGGGTGCTGAGAATTGAATCTGTGTCCTCTACAAGAGCAGTCAGTGCTTTTAACTGCTGAGCCATCTCTCCAGCCCACTTGAGAATATGTTTAAACTTAACTTTTAGGAACTCTTCTGATTGCCACCATACTAGCACTCTAACTTTGGACTCCCAGCCCCCAGAAGTATGAAATAGTAAATGTCTGCTGCTCAGTCATCAGGTTGATTTCATTATGCCGGTGGAGCTAAGACACTAAGTGAGCTAAATGAAAAGCAGCTAACAGAGAGCACGTACATTCTACACGACAGCTGCTGGGTTTTCTTGGGAGGGTAGGAGGAATAAGTGATGACTCAGCCATTCTCATGAATCTCAAGAACTATACTCTAATGTGATTTTGAGTCTTCTGTATATAAGAAAATGAAGCATCTCTAACCACATTTTGTACAACATTTTTAGATTTTTTGTGTGTGTGAGTGATCCTATAATTTTAGGAGTCAAAGGTCTCCCCAGTGTCAAATCATTCTTTGCTTTTTCCTCTGCTAAGTTATTGATTCATATGCTCATTCATTCATTCATTCATTCACTCATGAGCATCTTTGCTATGCTTTGTGACTGACTTCTCAGTGTCAGGGTTAAAACTACACACAAAACCCGAGAGCATAGCCTGGGTTCTCCCAGGACCACTTTCCCATCATTTATGAATACATTAGCAAGTATGCCTTGCCTTTTGGCTAAGGTCAATTGTACTATCTGCTCTTATCAGTTTAATAACTGGATTATTAAGTAGACAGCATGTCTCTTCATTAATCTTGTGGAAATTCTTAGTATTTATTGAAATAGGCAGTCTCTAGAACTCATTCATGGTGAATAACTGATGCTTTACACCAATTCCCCAAAGGCCCCTCTCTCGAGGCTTGGAAACCACTGGCTCATTTTCTGTTTCTTTGAGTTTTAGCTACATTAGATTCTTCATATAAGCTGGACTCACACCTTTTTATTTTCTCTGTTAAGCCTACTAAATTTCATGGAGCCAGGAGAGTCAAAGCATTTGTCCCACTGTGACTGCCTTTCTTTTGATATCACATCCTTTATAAGCCCAGACATCCTGAAACAACCTAGGATTTCTCTTTTTAATATTGAATAATGGTCCAGTGTGTGTATTCAATGCACTTTATTTATTCACCATCCCTGATAGATGTAGCTTGTTTCTATATCTTGGATACATTTGTTTAATTGCCCAGTGAATATATAAGGTGCAATGAACATAAGAGTAGGATAGTCTTTTTGAGATTCTGACTTCAATTCTCTTGGATAAAGCCTCCGAGTTAGGTTCACTGTTTCCTAGGGTAGTTCTCCCCTTGACATTTTGAGGAATCTCTATACAATTCTTATAGTGACTGTCTCATTTCTCATGTTTCCTCTTCCTAAGAGTAGTGTACCCGGACTGCCAACTTTCGTCCACACTTAATATCTTAGTTGCTTTTTCTGTTGGCTGTAATAAGAACACAGCATAAACAAAACCCAACTTAACGGAAAAAGTCAGTTGCTTATTTTGACTTATGATTCCAGAGGAATGGAGAGTCCATAATGGTAAGGAAGGCATGGATAGCATGCAATATGAAGGAAAGTGGTGGGAGGAAGGTCAGGCCAAGGCTATATACCCTCAAATCCTACTCCAAGTGGAATACTTTATCAAAGCTCATAAATAGTGCCCCCAACTTCAGAGTCAGCTTTCCAACTGCAGACCCAGTGTGAGATACATGGGCTTATGGAGCACATTTCTGATCCAAACCACCACACTCGCATACCCACACTTTTGCAACTTTATCCTTTCTTGGCCAAAAAGGATAACGCACTCCAATAACCCTAACAATGATGAATTAACATCTCATTGTAGTTTCATTCACATTTCCCTGACAATTAATAAAACAGATTTTTCATGTATTTTCAAGACACCAAATATAAACAATTTTAACAACTAAGTGCTTTGCTATTATTTTTCTTTTTCTTTAAAGAGCAATGATTAATCTGATGCTATAAGTTAATAAAATGACCAAGGCATGCATGAGTGCAAACAAAGAAAACAATACACTAAATCACTGGACCTTAAAAACTGCACCACGCACCAAAAAGTTTTTTAAAGCCAAGTAGGTGTGATAATATTTCAGCGTCCACAAAATCCATAGAAAAATGGCCAAGAAAAAAAATCTTTATATTATAATTGGGCTTTGATGCATGTTCCTAAGGAAAACAGTGAATAAGAAAGGGTCATATAACAACTAGAAAGTCCCGATCTGGTTTTCAAATGAATTCAAACAACAATCTTCCCTGGGTATATTTTCCTCTTTCTTCGTTCCATAAACCTGGTCAACCTCTCTTCTTGGGGGGGGCTGGAGGAGATGGCCTAGCGGTTTAAGAGCACGACCGCTCTTACAGAGGACCCGGGTTCAATCCCCAGCACCCACATGGTGCCGAGAGCCTCTGACTCCAATGCCAGGATAACTCCAAACCAGCCGCCAGGGGAATCCGAGACCCTCTTCTGACCTCCGCGCGTGCACGACCACGGGGCACAGACCTGCCATGCAGACAGGTACATTCATACACATACAGAACTAAAATAAAATTAATAAAAAATATATAAAAAAAACAAACTCCGTCCTCTCTTCTCTCCCTCTCCTCTCCTGTCCCATCCCTCATCCCCTCTCTCTCTCTCTCGCCACCTCTCGCATCTTCCTCACATACACACACACACCACGCACATGCACACTCACATACACATACACACACACACACACACACACACACACACACACACGACCAGTTTAAATCCCTCCTCCCCTTCAAACACTAGATACTAGCATCCAGGAACATTTTACAATGAAAAGTGCCTTTAAGAAACAGGATTCTGTAGCGGCAGTGGTATAACTGATCTGAGGAAGCTGGGCTGCTGTGAACACTGATGGGAGCCAGTCAGGCAATGGTGGTTTGCTTCTCCTCAGGTGTTTCCTCCAGCAACTGCATGATCAGTTCATGGAGGGGTTTGCAGATCTTTGCATAGCCCCCTCCTGTGAGATGAAGAAAATCAAACATGTCGTGGCAGGAGATGGCACCGTCCCAGTGCATGAAGCCCCCATCTATATCCAGGAGCTACACATTGGCAAGCTTCAGTAGGGAAACCTTGAGAAGTTGGTTCATCTTGGCATTCTTTTGTCTTAAAGGGTTAGGCTTTTCACCTCAAGGTAGTAGACCCAATACAATGTTTTAGGCCTGTGGCTGACTTGTATTCATACGTTGTACCATGGCCTCAATTCCACCTGCTATTTCTTCTGCTGTATTTTCATGGTTGGTTGTTCCTACCCAAACAACAATGATGTTAGGTTTAATGTTCTCCAGTTCTCCATTCTTTAGTCTCCATAAAACATGTCTTGTTGTATCTCTCCCAACTCCCAATAAGTGCGTGAAGTGGGGAAAAGAGTTCTCGCCATACCTTGTATTGCTGCATTAACTGTACCGTGGAATCTCCCACAAACAGTACACCAGGCTCTTTGTCCTTACAGTCCTAGACAAATCTATTGTGCTGTGGAGAAAAGATTTCT
Source organism: Rhizomys pruinosus (assembly GCA_009823505.1). Taxonomy (NCBI): domain Eukaryota; kingdom Metazoa; phylum Chordata; class Mammalia; order Rodentia; family Spalacidae; genus Rhizomys; species Rhizomys pruinosus. The sequence goes on along the minus strand of VZQC01007823.1, from coordinate 582,816 downwards.
CGCCATATCTTGTATTGCTGCATTAACTGTACCATGGGATCTCCCACAAACAGTACACCAGGCTCTTTGTCTTTACAGTCCAAGACAAATCTATTGTGCTGTGGGGAAAAGAGTTCTCGCCATATCTTGTATTGCTACATTAACTGTACCATGGAATGACCCACAAGCAGTACACTAGGCTCTTTATCTTTACAGCTAGACAAATCTATTGTGCTGAGACATCCATCTGTCATCTCCTTGAATATCTTCGGCTGCGTGTTGAATAGCTGCTGGGTTTGAGTCTCCTTGGCTCATTCTATACACAGAGGCTCGATGCAGGCCCCAAAGCCTGTGGCGTCAGTGGGTGGCCAGTCTGTCCCTTGCTCAGTCCCCAAGGCCCCACTCAGGTGCGCGTCCCCAACCACGCGCCCGGCACCAAGCAGCAGCGTCTCCACTTCCGGTCTCCCTGCCCTAATCTTAAAGATACTCATAAAACAGTTGTGTGTGTGTGTGTGTGTGTGTGTGTGTGTGTGTGTGTGTGTGTAGCCTGCTAAAGCTGTAGCCTATTAATATTTATTTACAAATCTGATAGGCACAGTTTGAAAATTTTCTAAATGCATGTTATGTACTGGATTGGGAGATGCCTGAAAGGTTAGTAGAGAAGATCTCTCTGTGGTCTGTGAGACTATTCCAGAGAACACTGCTACGTGTGACAGTAACTTTTCAGGAAAGGCCACCCTGTCTACGGACACTACCATCCAGGTTGAGGCACGTGCAAGTTCCCTTCCTCCTGAGCCATGTGTCTGCTGCTTCTGGTTTTGCCCATGGACATCAGAAACTAGCTTCCTGTGATTTTCACCAGGAACTCACAACAGTGACTCTCCAGAGACCATCTGCTCCTTTAGCCTTTGAGGCTGCATCATGGGTCCTCTTCCTCTGAGGCCACCAGGTTCCTTGACTGAGCAGCACCTGTTTCTCTAACTTCCCAGTAAGTAGGTCGACATTGATGGACTACCTAAGCCAATCCAATGAACTCCCCTTTAATAATTATATAATATAAACAATTAACTTGACTATGAAGATCTTGACAAGACTTTCAGTATTATGTAGCTAAGTATCTGTCAAGTAAATCCTATACATTGGGCAAAAAAAATGATACTAATAAGATAATCTCAAAGCCAGGCATAGTTGCATACACTGTTTGGGTGGTTGAAGCAAGAGGATGAGGGAATTGGAGGTCAGTTGGGGATAAATAATAACATAGTAAATTCAAAGCCAACCTGGGCTACATAACAAGATCCTATTTCAAAACACCAAGAAAAAAATGCAATTTCATTCCAATACAGCAGATAATTTTAAGTTTCTAAGGACAAGTCATGTACTAGGCAAGCTTGAGTTGTGTAAGTCACCATGCAGAGATGAACGCTAAGGGAATTAGTCTACTGTGACCAAAGCAAGGCATAATGTCCCTAGGGCAAATCTGGCACAATTATCCATAAATTCAGCACAAGTTTCTGAATTTTTCTGAAAATGAGTTTGAATTGTGCCTTTCTGAGAACCTGGTATGTGGGAGGAATCAGCAGATTGTGTAAAACCCAACATTTGTTGCAAAGAAACATGGTCATTTATAATAGGGGGAAAATGTCATCCCTTGGTGCTAACCAAGGGCAACATATGAGAAATTAACCCAGCAAATCATGTCTATAAAAGTGGTATTTATGTACAGATTCATTCATTCATTCATTTACATAACTCTGGATTCAGTGAACCTCTTTATACTTCTTCCATCCTTCCTCCCTTTAAAAATTTATTAAAGCTGGGCATGGTGGTGCATGCCTTTAATCCTAGCACCTGGGAGGCAGAGGCAGGCGGATCTTCGTGAGTTCAAGGCCAGCCTAGTCTACAGAGCCAATTCCAGGACAGCTGGGGCTACAGGGAGACCCTGCCTCGAAAAGAAAAAAAAAAAAATTATTAAAGCCCGGCGTGGTGGCCCATGCCTTTAACCCTAGCACTTGGGAGGCAAAAGCAGTCGGATCTCTGTGAGTTCAAGGCCAGCCTGGTCTACATAGGAAGTTCCAAGGACAGCCAGAGCTACAGGGAGCCCTTGTCTCAAAAAGACCAAAAAATTATTAAATAGTGTATTTAGTCATTTGTCATGTGTGTAGACATGGATGTGTGATCACGAAAGCAGCACACATGTGGAGGGCAGAGAACAACTTCGTCTCATCATGTGGGCCTCAGAGATCAAGCTAGGCTTGGCACAACAAAAAGAATCAATGCTCCCCCCCACACACACACTGTTCATATAAGCCTTGACTTTCAATGATTTCCATAGATTCTAAGAAAGGGACAAGGGGAGGAACTGAACAGGGCCATGTAAGACACATCACTGCACTGTGAATTCTGTGGATGAGGAAGTAGAAAAGTGGAGACTCTTGGTGAGGAAGCAAAGGTGCCAATGAGAGTATTACCAGTGAATCCAAGACAAAATGGGCTTTCACTGAGCATGCATTGTTAATGAGCCACTGTGGTGAGCTCTGCCCAAAGTGTTCTGTCACATGGTTGGCACAGTCATGATTGGCTTCATTTCATTTTGGTTTTGATTTAGGAGAGGACAAATTCTTCACTCCTTTCTCTAAACTTTTTGAAAGTTCCTTTGTTCAAAACATTTTGATATTAGTCCTAACATGGAAAAACCATGTGATGTAAGTAGAGATGAGTTGTGACAATGTTATTAAATTATAAAAATCTTGATGATTCAGGACTTGCTCATATTTTTAAGCATAGAAATATATTTATAAAAGGTACAAATTATCATAGAACACTCTCAAACCTACTAGAATATTTTCATATACTATCAAGCACAATTTTAGAAATAAATTATGATGACACTTAGAATAGCAGATGATTGTTATATAGGAAAAAAATAAAGAAGAAATAAATCAACTCCGCAGAGAATATTTTCTTATGGGAGAAAAACCAGTGAGAATAAACTGAAAATTTTGGGGTCAAAATAAATCAAATAGAATAAAAGGATTTTCCCTGGTTTCTTGCATTCGGGATGGCAGAGGTTCTGAATAACCACTTTGCCCATAATGCATCTCAAGCTAATTGTGAATGGACCAGTGCATTTGTAAAGTACAACAACATATTGCATTGTCAAAAGGTCTGACACCTCTGAGAGCCTGTACACATGAACATGGGATGATGTTCTCTGAAAACATTTATAAAAGCTGACTTTGTTTTCTAAACATAAATTTTGAAAAGATTTCATTGTTTACATAAACATTAAGAATGCATGCTCAAAAACAAATGGCTTTCCTTGTACTTTACAGCGAGTCATAAATAATCCAAGTAACTTTTCACTTGCACAATTCTTGGAAAGCTCCAGGCTAAACCACTGGAAGAGGCACAAGGAGAATGGAGCTGTAACAAGGCCTCTTGGCACCCTAGTTCTCTGCCTCTACCTTTCCTAAATGGAGTGATCTCTGTGTACTGATGCTGATTCTAGCTGTACATGGAACTTGCCATGAGCCAGAGACTGTGCCTCATTGGTCTGAAAGCAGATTAGGAAGATTAAAGTGTTTTGGCTGCAACATCAGAATGCTTTCAGAAATACCTGTTTTGAATATAAGGAACTTGCCATTGGATTGCTTTGGTTCTCCTGATACTTGGACCATCTGTTCTAGGAGGCCTGATAATCAATGGAGAGAATTTACAAACACATAAAGACCACTGGCGCTCCCTCATAGCCAAGGATGGCTTAACTAGAGGGGACCTTTGTACACTTAAATTCTGACTGTGTAAATCATGTCTATTAGTGAGTATGAAAGGTCAGTGGAGGCTTTGCAGAAGAAAATATTTTGCTTGATCTATGCACAAAAAATTCAATGCCATGATTGTAGTCAGCCTGGTACAGGACATCAGAAACCCAACCCAGAACAGTTCTCACATCTTTCTTGAAATGTTATACTTAATAGGAATGGTGATGATTGATTTCAACCTGTAGCAATGGTCTATCAAGAAAATTTCATAACTTTATCAGCAATGTATGAGAGGAGCAGGAAGAAGACTCAGTATTCCCAGGATAAGTGGGAGGTTAGTTCCAGAGCTTTATAAGATGACTGTGTAAGTGCAAAATTAATGACTTGGGAAATATGGACTGAGGGTCCTTAGCAAGACCTACCATTAAACTAATGTGGTTTCCTGAACTCCCAAATGGATGTAAACCAAAACCCAGTGTCATCAAGAGTCAAGTGTTCACTTCCTGTGGCTCCCCCACAATGAATTTTAAATGACTTTCAATCCCTGAACTCTTCAGTTCTGATATCTGTAATGGGAATTCACACAGCTTAATCTTCACCTTACTGAAAATATAATGTAATGAAGGAAATGTGGTAAAACAGCATAGGTTGGAAACGTTCTGGCTGCTGTTGCCCTGGGTAATTACTGTTGGTTCCAGTCCCCTGCGACAGGTGGCGCTGTTATGTTCTCGTATCAAAGAAAGGAGAAGCTCACAAGTGGCATGCTGGGTGGCCATAAGCAGTTCTTTGAATTTTGGGGGATTTGGTATTTGAAAATGTATGAATATGGGAAATCTTTAAAATAGCCAGGGGGCTGGAGAGATGGTCTAGTGGTTAGGAGCATCGATTTCTCTTGCAGAGGACCCGGGTTCGATCCCCAGCACCCACATGGCGGCTAAGAACCGTCTGTAACTCCAATTCCAGGGGAGTCTGAGACCCTCTTCTGACCTCCGCCGCAATGCATGACATGGTGCACAAACCTGTATACAGACAGTACATTCATACACATACAAAAATAAATTAAAAAATTAAAAAAATGTATTAAAACAGCCAGGAAGGCATTCATTTCTTTGGGCTGGTTATGAATGTACATTAGTAGACTTGCAGTTTAGTGCTCTCTTGTTTTAGTTGACAGGCAGATACAGGGCTGAAAAATGTTCATTTGTAATGAACTAGTAATGTAAAATTATACTGGAAATGAAACATAGATTTCTATAAAATTATATAAGTTCAAACTTTCACATTGCTAGCATTTGTATAAAATATAAAATAAACCCTTTTCTTTTATTTCTTGATTTATGCTGCAACAATGAGTAAAAATCCATTGACAGTAATGGCTTTCTGACTTTTATTTAATCTGTAGTATAACTACTTCATCATAAAAATGAAAATATGGTTATAGATGTATCCTACATTTACATAAAACTGGAATGCTACTTTTTTGTCAAGAGGGATGTACAATTCTTTTGAAAATATTACAGTCCTAAAACATATAGCTATAAAACAAATTATTTTGAATTAATCAGATACATTAGGCATATAAGTCTTTTAAAAATGAGTAGATACATTTATCTCACCTGAAGTGGTAAAACAAAGTCAGATAGCAAATGAGCAGCTACTCTGGGCAGCTCACAGCATTTACTTTTGTGCCAAATCCTCCTGGCTTAAAGTTCAACTGTGTAACCAGAGAAATTAGAATATCCAAGTCTCCGTTTCTTCATCTTCAAAATCAGGCAAACCTTCTTTAAAACTTTTATAAAGATTAAATGATTTTTTGAAAGAATGCAACTCAGAATTTTATACATAGTATCTTCTCAATCACTGGCCCTTCAATGGCTGGGTGAAGGCTAATAGTAGACATACATAAGCTAACCAGGAAGCCGAGACAGAGAGAATGAAGGCTCAAGGTATGATAAGGATGGAGATGGAGAAATGTGGATGGACTTGAGAAAGATTTTGGGGATAAAATGTACAAGACTTGGAGTTGACTTGGACAAGGGCTTTATTGCTAAGGGTCTGTCATACTATAACACCTTGGACTCTTCACGTTCTTTATTTTTAGATGTCTATTTCATGCCTTTGATTTATTTCCCACCTTCCTACCTTCCCCCATCTTCAGTCTTAGCTGAAGCCTTCGTTGCTGAGTCACTCGGGAAATCAAAGCATTCAGAAGAAAAGTCAGAACTCCTCAAACTGCACCTGCCTACTCACCTCTCTCACATTCACCCACATGCTCTGTCATTCTGTTGTTACTGTGGTTACTCCACAGGCCATCTCCAGGTCAGCCTTCAATGTGTGCACTCTCATCTCCTGCCTATCAATTATCATTGTCATTCTCATTAGTATGTAAATATGCTCCTTTTTGACATCTTAGAAAAAAAAGTCTTGTAGTATCATGTTGTTTGATAGCTACCAGTTCACACAGTGATTTGCTTGGGTTTAAGCAAAATTCTCTGCTCCCATTCTTTCTTTACAGCTGCTTCAAACAGACATAAGCCATTCTACCCAAACTAGAAAATACCATAACAAGGTTTGGTCATGCATAGGTGAAGTACCTCGTCTTAATAATATTTCATGCCAACAGTTGTTATTAACCCGCAACTTAAATTTTTTCATGAAATTAGCAATGATAGACCTACTAGCTAATATAATTGCTAGAGGGTCATTAGAGAGATAGCATTAACGTGAAGTCATAGCTGGATATTTTCAAGCTTGTTGTAGGCCTGTGATTCACAACTATCTCAGAAATCTAATTATTGATTTTCAACTATGGGACATTCCTCTAGAGTTCTTTGTGAAGGAAACACACATGTTCCTGTTCTTTTAGGTTCACTGCAAATACAAAACATATACAAATAACATTATCAATCACCAGAAGAGGAGAATTTAGAACATATCAAGAAATGGAGGGAGGAGAGAGAGAGACAGAGTAGAGAGACAGAGACAGAGACAAAGACAGAGAGACAGAGAGAGCTTAGAACAATTGATCTCCTGTATTTGTCTTAGAATGTGTCTCTTAGTGAAACAGATGAAACCAGAAAATAGTGCATGAAGTTAAATGAAAGAAGATTTATCACAACTAAGGAAGTTTTGAGAGCAGAGTTACAAATGTCACATAAATAAATGAGCTAGAAGAACGTAATTTATTCAGAAATAATGAATTTGATAAAACATACTGTAAAACATCCTTACTTTCCTGCCATTATAGACTTCCTCAGTAGAAAGACATCATTTTTACATTGGAGACTCAAAGCCTCACTTATAAATCTAGCATAAATCAGAAGTGATGACTTTGTTAAAGGAAGTTGGGGTGGCATTGGCTATTCAAGAAGATGAGCTGATTCATAACTTGTCGTAACTGTCTTCTGCTGGATTAGAAATATGAAGAAACTGGGAATGCTTGCATATCATTAAAGCAACATTTAATATAACAATTCAGGTGTAGCGTATCAACCATGTGCTAGAAAAATATTCTATTTTAAAATAACTAACAAGTTTTTACCTGAACCACATATAATACCATTCCCAATATATTGAGGTTTTCAAACAAGTATTTCGAGTATTCATTTAGGTCAATAGAACATTACTATATTTCTATCAAAACATATATAGATTATACTAAGAATAATAATGGAAAATCTCTAAAAATAGCAAGCTCTAAATTTTTCATTCTTCATGAAACACTTCAGTAATATTAACTTAATACATGATATCTCCACTAGAGTGCTTGTGATCTCCTCACTCTCCCCATTTAAATATTGAGATTCTAACCCTGAAGGAGATGATTTTATGGGGTGGGGCTCTTTGAAAAATTATGAGGTATTGATAGTGAAAGCCTCAAGCCCTTGTGAGATGAAAAATCTTATGCATGGGGCCTGAGAGAGATTTTATGCTCCTACAAGAATGGCTGATGCCTTTGATTCTGACCAGCAGAAATAAAGCACTTCTAGCTCATTCTTCTCAAAGCGGTTTATTCAGGCACATTACAGCATTTTTACTTCCACCTCCTCTTCTTCTTCTTTTTTCTTCTTCCCCCCCCAAGAACAGAAAGTATCCTCTATTTATCCCTCTCCCGCTCCACCTTCTCAGCCCAGGTTGCGTGTCCTCAGTCTATTGATTCATATCATCTGGCCTGATCTTGTATCCAGGGTGCACCTGTGCAGCTCGAACGGTGGACGTGGCTTTACTTTGAGGTAGGAGGGAATCAGGTGTTAGTCATAAGACTTGGGAAAAGTCCCGGGTGCCATCTTGGGACTGTCACCACACCTGCTCTCCACATCTCCCCCTTCTTTATTATTTTAGCAGACAAAATGCCTGTCTTAGGTAGCCCCGTGCAGCAATGCCCCTTACCCGTCATCGGGAGACAAACGGCACTGGTTTGTTCCCTGTCTTAGGTTGGTGGCATGCCCAGAGAGCCTTACCCGTCTTTGGCTACTTCTCTAGCATGCTATGCCACACTTGAGGAGACTGTCCTGTCTGCACTGCTGCGAACGCCTGTATTAACAGGGCTTGCGTTTTATGTTGATGAAATCGCAAATGGCACATGCACCAAAAGGCCAGGGAACTAGTGAGGACCAGACATAGGGCAAGTCCGACAATTCCTGCCCATTCTTTCAGTCGTGAAGCAGCGGTAGTAATCCAGTTTGTCAGCCCACCAGCCAAGGACACATCCACTCGGGTGGAGTTGATGTAAGCGATGGATTGTCTGAGGTCCCGCAACATGCCATCAAGATCCCTAGACCAGTTTCCTGTAAGATACTGAGACAGGTTACAGGACAATTGAGTGGCATGGCTGGCATTTACAAATGGTATGGAAGTTACACACAACCCAGAAAATTTCCATTCACATCCCAGCACGTGCTGTAAAAGCAGGTGTTATTTGTACAATTTAAGGTTTTTGTGGACTCGAAAGATGTATTCCAACTAAAGCTTGCATTACCCCAACCCCCGTCCTTTAGCATACTGAAAGCAGAAATATTTGTACAACTACCATTCACCCCACACAGCAACCACACATTATATCCTGAGAATGATTTATTATGAGTTGTACTAATATAAGGGGAAAATGTAAAATACGCACTTCCACAAGCAAAGCAATTACCTGTCTTTGGGCTAAATTTCCTTTGGACATTTGCATAACTGCAGCAACCAATCCCACACTGGTCAGTGGGCCTCCTAATTCTCTGCACACCTTCATACAGACCTCCAGCCCCTTGTTCTTATAAGGAGTAATGGCGTGTCTACATTCTTTAGTACATTGCTCAAATATAAGCTGTTTTAGTAATGGCATTGCGGTATCAGTGTCCCCAAAGATGCGGCCCCCAGCTTCCATAATCCTACTTACAAAATCTGAAAAAAGGTTCCATGGGCCCCTGAAGGATTTTGGTTAGATTTTCCCCCACCTCACCTCTATTTGGGAGAGACTTCCATGCTCGGACGCCTAATGCATTAATCTGATCATAGACCTGAACTGGATAGTTTGTCTGTGCTGCAGCAAACCTTCCTTGTCCCATCAGCATATCTTGGTCCCAAGTGGCCTGACCATTGCGAGCATTAAGAGCGGCCTGTCTGGTGGCAAATTCAAGATAAAATACTTTCCAATCTAAATATTGGCCTGTGGTCAGACATGCTCAGGCCAGATTTTGCCAGTCACTCAGAGTCATACAATACCGATGCAGAGACTCCAGCTGAGTCACAACAAAGGCAGCATTGGCTCCATAGGCATGTACTGCCTCCGCCAGCCTTTGAACAATCTTCCAATCTAGCATCTCATGATAGTGGTTCCCTTGTTGATTTTGAAATACAGGGAAGCACTGAGCCTCTAGTTCTCTCCAAGTTTCAGGACGTAAACTATTCCCTCCTGCTCCATTGCAAGCATAAGGAGGTGGCAGGGGCGGTTCCGGGCCAACAGTTCTATCTTTACTTTCACTTTGTCCAAGCTGGTGGCAAGGCTTTCCACATCCCCATCTGACATGTCCCCTTCACTAGGTTCTTCTTGAATTTCAGAGTGTTGAGAGTGCTCTTCCTTAACCTGGTCTAAGGCTTCACTCCCTTCTTTTATCTCTTTTCTGCACCATTCCTCCTCCCCTATGCAATTTCTTACCAACTTCCACACCGGCAGTACTGCCTTGTGTAAGTCTCCCTGTTCCTCAGCAAACTTTAGGTCCCTCCCTAACTTTTCCCAGCTAGGTATTGTAAGGCATCCCATCACTGGGAACCATGGAGTGACCTGATCCACCGCTGCCAAAAATCTGTCTAGAGTGTCTCTCCTCAGCTCAATTCCTTTTGCCCTCAATAAAGCCTTAAGGGCGCGGTGCACCGTCAGAGCAGATGTTGTATTTCCCATAGTGCTAGCTAGGGCCTGTCCCAGAACCGGGAGCTTTATCGTCTCACTCCGAGAACCTTAATTGTCCCCTTTTCCGGGGAGCTTTATTGTCTCACTCCGAGAGCTTTAATTGTCCCGCTTACCTGGGAGCTTACTGACTAGTCACCCTGACCGCAATGAGTTCTGAACAAGAAAGGAAGAAGAGCGCATCCCCGTACAGGCCACCACTTGATGCCTTTGATTCTGACCAGCAGAAATAAAGCACCTCTAGCTCGTTCTTCTCAAAGTGGTTTATTCAGGCACATTACAGCATTTTTACTTCCTCCTCCTCCTCTTCTTTTTCTTCTTCCCCCCCCCCAAGAACAGAAAGTCTCCTCTATTTATCCTTCTCCCGCTCCACCTTCTCAGCCCAGGTTGCGTGGCCTCAGTCTATTGATTCATATCATCTGGCCTGATCTTGCATCCAGGGTGCACCTGCACAGCTCGAACGGTGGACGTGGCTTTACTTTGAGGTAGGAGGGAATCAGGTGTTAGTCATAAGACTTGGCTAAAGTCCCGGGCGCCATGAGAAGTAAAACAGTCCACTCTCTCTGGAGCTGTTGACTTGGACTCTGGTCAATTCTGGCTGTTTCCTTTCATGGGCTGACAGTTTGTCCAGGGGTAACCTTTCGATCCTACTAATGAAGCACAAGCAATTAGTTTTCTAAGCCTAGGGAACAACCTGCGGAAGAGGGGGTGTGGTAGAATGTAAAGGCTCCAATTGGGGTGAATGGTGAAACTACAGCAATGTAGTCTGGACACTCATTTGATCAACTTGATTGAACAAACAACATGTCCCCCCCCCCCACTGGATGGTGGGGCTGTGGGGGTTTGGACACAACAGCTTGTAGATTGGTTTTGCACGAAGGATGCTTGTACTCATGAATTATCACTTATAGCTAAAAAAGGAATAAAAAAAAACAGAGAAAGATGCAAGACAGTTATGGCAGAATACATGATCTGGGATGGGGTGGGAGTGGGGGGAAGGGAAAGGGAAAAATGCCTGATCTGAATTGGAAAATGATGTACAAAATGCACAAAGCATCAATAAAAAAAATTAAATTAAAAAAAAAGTCCTGGGCGCCATCTTGGGACTGTCGCCACACCTGCTCTCCACAAATGGCATGAGGGGACATCATGTATGTCGAATAGCTCTTATCAGACACCAAAGCCAGGTATGAGGTGAGATCATGTATATGGAATAGCTCTGATCAGACATCAAAGCCAGGCATGAGGAGACATCATGTATGTGGAATAGCTCTGATCAGACACCAAAGCCAGAAGTGCCTTTATCTTGGACCTAAAGCCTGTAGAACTGTGATAAACATTTGCAGTGTAAAACCCAGCATCCTATGATAGCAGCCCAAACAGTCTAAGATAATGTATATACCATGACCACTCTCTGCATAATAGTCAGATACTGTCTGTCTAGGGCTACATCACCCAAAATGGAAGAAATTAATAGCCACCATGTGATTGTTAAGCACTTGCAGTAGAACTAATCCATACTGAGATAGGCTATGAGCAAAAAAAAAAATAAATCACAGAAGAATTGAAGACATTATAAGAATGTAAAATAAATCAGTAAAGATTTCTAGTGTCCAAACCAATTGCAGAGAATAGGAAAGTGCGTGCTTCCCACTTCTACAACAGAAGAAGGAATAAGCTCAAATTTATGACTCTTTAATTATCTATAAGAAAACTGAGATTGCAGAGCCACCAAAAGCCAAACCAGTGAGAAAATAGGCCTGCATGGTGAGAAGAGACTGGGTGCTCTCTCAGCAGAGGCTCCACAAGCAGCAGCCAGCTATAATAGCTGAGGATCTGATCAAAGCACCGGGCTGGTTGATCAAAGCACTGGGACAAGAGAAAACTCATGAAAGGTGCAGACACTCTGCAGGACTTTGCCCATGAAACCCACCAGGTACTCAAAGAACACTTCATCCTTAGAGGGTTAGGGAGGGAAATGAACTAATTCATGGAGGAAGGACAGGAATACATGTTGGGCCCATCCAGGCAGGAAAGGGTTAGGATAATTGGCAAGGCGTGAATCTGACAGCCAGATGTGTGGTGCCTGCCTAGGTCGTCAAAACAGAACAGAGAACACCCTAAAAGACCCCACCACCACCCAGCTGCTGGGGAAACATGATTTTCTCTGGGTACAAAATGGCCATTGGCCACTGTGGAGCACAGGTTGCTATAATGACTTGTAGAATTCTTGGCCCCATATTCAAGACAAATGTGTAACAGTGATAGCTATGTCTATAGTAATGGCAGTGGGGCATTTACCACTTCCTAATGGAGAGAGGGGCAGTCACAAGGTTCTCACCTGGGATTGCAACCTTTACTGCATCCTCCCCTCAATGTACACAAGGACTTGGGAGTTGTTAAAGTACACTGGAGTTGGAATGTTAGCCAAAGGCAGAACTCTGTGATGCAACTACTTTTATGAAGTCATCATTCATGATAGGGTGAGACTTTTCAATGATACAGTAGTTTTATAGTCACTCATACTGCTGTAAGTAACCACCCCACCCACACATGCTCCTATAAGTAAGCCCAATAAATCACATTGGTTAACCAAGCTCAATCATACTAGCAAGCCCCAAATTTTATCCAACTGATTAAAAATTTATATAATGGCCTAACACTCAGACAGAAGTGCCATTTCCAGAACAAATTGTATTGATTAAAAAAAAATCCAAGAAGCAAGCAAATGATTAGAACCAAATTCAGATATGGCACAGTTGCTGGATTTACATGATAGGGTGAGACTTTTCAATGATGCAGTAGTTTTATAGTCACTCATACTGCTGTAAGTAACCACCCCACCCACACATGCTCCTATAAGTAAGCCCAATAAATCACATTGGTTAACCAAGCTCAATCATACTAGCAAGCCACAAATTTAATACATTACCATGATTCATGTAAGAATATCAAATGGGCAGTTTCTGGAGGGACTAAAGAAACAAGATGAGCTAATGAAATTGTAGAAACTAAAAAATAATAGTAACATAAAGACTTCTCCTAATATGTTTCTGAATATATTCAAGACAGCCAAGGAAGGAATTAGTGAACTTGAAGCTAAGATTGTAGAAACTGAGCCACCTGGAAGATGAAGGTGTAAAATTCAAATTGTCCCCATACAATGGGGCACAATCAAGCAGTATATACACATAATTGGAATTCTGAACAGGAAAGACAGATCTTAGGAGAAAATAAAAATGATTTTGAAATAATGTAAAACTAATGGCTGACAATTTTCCAAGATCAATGACCCATATCAAATAAGTCTCCAAGCATCAGAGGGTACCAAGCAGAGAAACATCAAAGACAAAGAAGGACAAAGAAGATTGATGTCCACAAACATATCATGATCAAACTAGTGAAATTAAAACAGAAAGGGAAAAATTTGGTGACACAGATATAAAAACTACATTACATAAAGAACAATAAAAATAAAAATGGTAGCCATTTCTCATGAAAAATCATGGATGACCAATGATGCCATCTTATTTACATCTGCGACACATACCACAGACATAATCGCATATTAATATTTATTGATGCACTATTTACAATACCTATGAAGTGCAAAGAGTGTAGATCTCCATTATCAGATTAATGGATGAAAAATGTGGCAAATATACAGAGCACAATTTTATGTAGCCATCAAGAAAAATAAAATTCTAATGTGTGAGAAAGTAGATAGATCTGGAAATCATGGTAAGTGCAATAATCCAGACTCAGGAAGATAAACAGCATATATTTTCTTTCATGTAGCATCCAGATTCTAGAGTTAAAATTATGTGTTTATAAATGTGTGTATACATATGTGTGTGTTTATATGTGTATGTGTCCAAGTCAGGATCTGGCAATGGGGATTATGAAAGCAAAGGAAAAGTTCTCAAGGAAATGAGGAAGAAAGGCTAATAGAATACATATGAGCTGTTGGGAGCTATGGCCATTAGGCAACGGTCTTGCCACAGCTATGTAGAGCCACCTTAGGTTTCTGTTTCCCCAAGGCTCACCCATTTAGCACAAAGCAGCTGGCCAAGCTTATAGTTAACCTATTAGGACAGCATGCCCCCTTTGGCAAGAACACCCCGCTTCTTCTTGGGAATTCACCCACCCATAACCTTCCCCAGAGAACAATTGGCAGTTAGGTATCCTAGCAACCTAACAGCCTTAAACTATGCCAACTGGGGCTGTTTCCTCCTGCTCACTCCAATATATACTGCCTTACAAAAATAAAATTTGAGACCTTGATCAGATTCTTGTCTTGGTCTCCTTCTTTGTGTCTGGTTTGTCTTTCATTCAGGTTACCTCTCCTCGGGCCCTTGTTGAAGACCCCGCGGGCTGGAGCAATGAGATGGGAGAGTGGCAAAAGCCAGATGGGGGAGGGGTAGACCTTAGGGTAGTGGGCAGGGAAACAAATGAGAATAGTGAAAATAGACACATAGGAATAAATCTGCCATAATGAGAAGGCTGGGATTAGCCCGGATGGTAGGGTGCCTAAGTAGTGTGCATGAATCCATGGGTGTGATCCCCAGGTCCTTATAAACCAGTTTTGAAAGCATATGCCTGAAGTCTCAGAGCTGAGGAAGTGGAGATGGATCAGACATTTAAGATCATCCTTTGATGCAAAGTGATTTTTAAGGTCAGTCTGAGTTTCATGAGACCCTGTCGTAAAATGTAAAAACAATAAATTTTTAGAGACAAGAGATAACAATAACATGGTATGAAGAACCACAGGGAAATGTGTGTGTGTGTGTGTGTGTGTGTGTGTGTGTGTGTGTGCATGTGTATACCTGAAGGCTATATCAACAAAAAACCCCACAGTGCCAAGTTGGAGGAAACTTCTCTTTGAGCTTTTGGTCAGGGTAGTATAAGAGATTATTGCCACAGCCCTTGAAGGTAAGAACCTATTGATGATCTAAAAGCTTTCTCCCTGAAGACAAGCTCCATAGAACCAGAAGATACTATGCAAACTTCCAAGAGAGAAAACCAATCAATGATCCCATCCAGATGTAAAGTCTATGAAGCACAACAATGACTAATCCAGCAAATAACCTCTACTGGTGCAGTAGTGGCACTTTTTATCTTGGGGCTAATTAACAGGTGTCTAAATTGGTTTAAGGACTGCTCAATGGAAGGGAACTTATGGTGGTACTGTAAACGTAGCCAGATACAAGTCTGGAGAAGTGATACATCCTAGAATAAAACCTACTTTTGCAAAATCCCTAGAACAACATAATTTCTTATTGTATTGTAACTATGTATCCTTAAACCACAGACAAATGTACAAAAGAAACTTTTTTGCAACAGATAGAAACCGTCACAAAATTCCACAACTGGTCAGACACAGAGAATATACATCTGGGAAGTACCCAGCCCTAAGTGGCACATATATAATATAACCTGTACACCTAAGGCTCATGCATCCCAATGGAATGGGGTAGAGAGAATACTAATGCATCTCTCACCTTTCATCAGCAAAACTTCCTGATGTGACAGAGGGAGATCAATACAGAAGGTCACAACTGGCCAATGTGTAGAGAATTAAGAGAGAACAGGATGCGTAGGACCCTGGATAGGAGTCCCATATTAGACCTCAGCCATCCAAGGCTCTGGGACCATTGTGGAAGAGGGGATGGAAAGATTGTAACAGCCATTGGTGTTTGATAACCACAAGGAAACAGACTTTTCCAGAGAGCTAGGAAGTTACTATATGAGCTCACAGCAATGGTGACAGTATGCATGAGACCCACTCAAGCTCAAGAAAGATGAAATCCCAGCATAGAAATGGGGAAGTGGGTAAGAAACCCAAACCTTAGAACTATTGGCAACCAATAACTTGCCATCATGAACCCCCATTATTTTGTGTATTTATTTTTAAAATTCAATTAAAATATACAAAATGAAAAACTAATTTAAAAAACTCAAACAATTAAAATATGTAAGGAACTTAATAGACAAAACAAGTCTGTCATAGAAAATACAGCTGTCAGTAAGAATATCTTCCAAAATAAAGTATACATTAAATAAAGGAGAAAATTCACAATGAAGCAGATGAAGAAGACATTATCTATCTATCTATCTATCTATCTATCTATCATCTATCTGTCTGTCCGTCTGTCTATCTACAAGCACGTGCATGTGTGTAATGCTGGGGACTTAACCCAGGAGTTCCTCTGCCAATCATGGGCTCTGCATTCCCAGTCTTACAACTTCTCTGACTGTAAATACGAGATACTTGACATTCTACAATGAAATACACAGGAATAGAATAGAAGTAAAATAATCTTTTATTTCTTGTGTTAAGCAGCTCTAAAACATTACAGACAATACAGAGGGAAAAAGCTGTAGCAATGCAATTAACATTTACATCCACATGTTAGAGTAAATGGCATCCACTGCAAAAAGCCTGGGAAGGAAGGATTCCAAGTTTTGCTTCCTGATGCGTGTGCTTCCTTTCCTGACCACTTAAGGAAGTCTGTTGTGAATTTTAGAACATAAATAAGGAATTAGTAAAGGAAAGAATATGGAATCATAAAAATTTCTCAATCCGAAGTAAGATGAAAGAAGGTAATAAGGAACAAAGAGAATAAATACAGGAAAACATCTGGAGGCAGGGACTGCTGGCTGCTAGGGTCTGAGTTGAGGCTTGGTTGGCTCTTAGGGGGCCGTGGTGCTGCTGGGTCACTGAGGCAGCTAGAGTGGGGCTAGAGTGTCAGCTTTGGGATCTATGAAACTAGTTTCCAGACTGTGGAGCAGAGAGTTATTGCTGTGTTCCTTGATCCCTGTTGAAGTTTCTGATGAAAGAGATGAGGAATAGGCCAATAAATTATTGTTTAAATTCATTGTTCTGGGATGAGTGTTTAGTTCAGTGGTAGAGAACTTTTCAAGCATGAACAAGACCATTGGGTTTTGATGCCCAGAACCATAATAAAATAAATAAATAAATAAATAAATAAATAAATAAATAAATAAATAAATAAAATGCAAACATACTGTGCTGTATAGCTTCAGTTGTTAATCTGACACACCTGGGTGGAGGGCACTTCAACTGAGGAATTTCCTCCATTGGATTAGACTGTGGCCATGTCTTCAGGGCCTTTTCTTGATTGTTGAGTGATGTGGGAGGGCCCAGATTGCTATGGTGCCACAACTGGGCAGGTAGTGTAAGAAATCAGACTGAGCACAGGCCAGGAGAGAAGCCAGTAAGCATCATACCTCCATGGTCTGTACTCCAGGTTCCTGCCCTGATATCCTGAATTGGATTCCCTTGGTGATAGAGTTTGAGGTATAAAGCAAAAATATACCCCAAGTTTAAAAAAATAAGTTTATAAAAAAATAAGTTTAAATAAGTTTATAAAAAAATCAGCACATGTCTTTAATCCTAGCACTTGGGAGGCAGAGGCAGGCGGATCTTTGTGAGTTCAAGGCCAGCCTGGTCTACAGAGCGAGTTCCAGGACAGTTGGGGCTATAGGGAGACCCTGTCTCAAAAAGACCAAAAAAAAAAAAAAAAGTTTAAATAAGTTTATAAAAAAAAAGTTAAAAAAATAAGTTTATTAAAAAAGTAAGTTAAAAAATAGGTTTAAAAATAAGTTTTAAAAAATAAGTTTATAAAAAATAAGTTTATAAAAAATAAACCCCAAGTTGGTTTTGGTCAGTGTTTTTATTACAGCAATAGAAAGTAACTAGAACCCATACCTACATAAAAACCCATTGTTTGGGGCATAATTTATTGCTGAGTAACAATTCAAATAGTTATTTTTTCTTAAATTGTAGGAAATAAAAATTCTATGAAAATTAAAGTAAGTAAAGATCTATTTAGGATAAGGTTGTAGGAACTTTTGGATCATTATCTGCTGCCTCATAGATCCTTGCACTGTGCAAGTAAGCAGGTAGAATGTAAGCCACATTGACCTTGTCACCAGTGGCTCTGTGAAGACTAAGTGTGAAAAGATAATGAGGCACAGTTGATTTAACTGAGGATAAAGGAAGGAGTGATTCAAGGAATCCAGCTCAGAATACCCTTATGAAGAGAGGGTTAAGGTTCAGCCAAGCCTGATTCGCCTCTCAGCTACTCCATTCCGAGCAATAAGACGCATTTCTTCATCTTGATAACATTCTCTTTTCAGATGTGCATTGAGCTAATAAAAATCACAGATATGTTTTATGAATATGACTAAAGAAAATGAAATGGAATTAATCATGCTGCCCTGTTTCTCAACTAAGCTGCTACTTAGTCAAGACAAAATAATAGAAAAATGAGTCAACTTTGAGAAGAATGAGAGGTGATAAAATACATATGAAGTATAAAAGGCTCCTGGCACATCTCAGTGAAGACAGACAATAGGTAGTCTAGCCTAGGGGCCTGTAGGGAGAAAAGGAAACTATTCTTTTGTGATAATAAACTCTCTGTGACTAGGTAGCTCATAAAAGAGAGAGGACTGTTTGGGCTCACAGTTCTGGGAGCCTAATCACCATCTTAGCATTTGCTCAGCTTCCATGAGGGTATCATAGCAAGACAGTGGAAGGAAAGGTGACGGTGTGTAAGAGGTAAGACAGCAGAGAAGAGAGCCAGACACAGCCTGGTAAACTGGAATTACTTCTAACAATCTGTGTTCCCACTGAATAATCCAGTCCTAGAGTAAGAACTCACTCTACAGAAAAAGACATAGACCCTTCTTAATGACCTAACCACCTCTTAAAGACTCCACCATTTCCCAACATTTTACACTGTGGCTCAGCCCTAACATTAAGTGTTCTTGGGAGAAGAAACATGCTCAACAGTTGCAAGGTTTAGCAGAAATTATAACCCGTTTCTGGAAGCACTTCCATCCCAAACTAAAATGCTTGGGGTAGTTAGACGACACTGAAAGTTCAGGATCAGGAAATTGAATTCTGTTTCTCTGTATAGAAATCATTCATCCCTGGGGCTGGAGAGATGGCCTAGCGGTTAAGAGCGCGGACCACTCTTACAGAGGACCCAGGTTCGATCCCCAGCACCCACATGGCGGCCGAAAACCATCTGAAACTCCAATTCCAGGAGAACTCCAGTACCAGGGGAATCCGACACCCTGTTCTGACCTCCGCAGCATTGCACGACACGGGTGCACAAACCTGCATGCCGACAGTACATTCATACACATACATAAATAAATAAAATTAAATAAAAAATTAAAAAAAGAAATCATTCATCCCTGTATGACTCTTTACTAAGAAACTATTCAATGTCTGAATAATAAGATGCATTTTTTTTTTTTTTTGTCTTTTTGAGACAGGGTCTCCCTGTAGTCCCAGCTGTCCTGGAACTCACTCTGTAGACCAGGCTGGCCTTGAACTCACAAAGATCCGCCTGCCTCTGCCTCCCAAGTGCTAGGATTAAAGGCGTGCGCCACCACGCCCGGCTAATATTAAGAAACATCACATTGCTAAATTTTTTCATGATTCTAACAGTTTTATGTGTAAATGCTTTTCAATGTCACTAACCAATAGAAAATGATATATTTCCCCAGTAGGAATATCAGTTGGCAAATGGTAAAGTTTTCATTGATAGAAGTTGATACACGGTGTCAAAGCTTGGAAAAAATATTATATTCATGAACTGTGCAGTTGTATGTCATGTGCAAAAGAAATATTATATTCATGAACTGTGCAGGTATATGTCATGTGCAATTTGCCAATAGAGTTTAGCAAGTTAGGGCAATGGAATAGCAAAAAAATGCACTGATGACCTGGCAATGCACAAAACACTCTTTATCTCTCCAGTTAGCTTCCACCCTGTTTGCCTCCTCCCTAAGGTGGCCACTAAACTTTAACCAGAAGCTTTCGTGTAATTCCATGTCATGAGGAGAATATGGCTCATTAGTGATAATCAGACACAGTTTATGTTCAAGCTAAGTGCAACAGGCCATGAATTTGTAATCAGGGAAAAACCTGCACCAGTCACCTTGCATAGGCTTCAGAGTAAATTTTCAGATGATTGTCTGAGATGAAAAGCAAACAAAGACATATAAGATGCAGGTGGCCAGATGGTTGTCCCATTATAGACACTGAATAAGGATGATTATACAATCCCATTACCATGATTTTATCAAAGAAAATAAGGAAGTTAGAGAAGTCTCTTATAAAGAAAATGAAGTTTTGGGTAAATATGGTAAATTTTGAATGATTAGTAACTATCTTTTAATCTTATATAGTTAATCGTCAGAGACCCAGCCAGGTTCAATAACCACAAACATTCCAAACACAGCTAAGGAACAAAGAACATAATTTTTATTACTAATATCAGAACTGATTGCTAGAACATTATCTCTTTATCTTCTCACCTATTTAGTATTCTTCAGAAGGGTAAATAGCATGTATGATTATTTATTATTATGCAAACTTGTCAAGTTCCTAATATACACTGCTAGGGATGAGGACTCAAATAACAAACCGTAGTTCCTGAATTGGAGCTATTTCAGTCTGGGTGAATTTAGGTTTTGGGAAAATATGTTGACAAAAATTATAAATCAAAAATATAAGAGAATTAGATTTAGAAAATGCTATAGGAATGCTAGGGACCCACAATGCCTAAGGTTAGGAAAGTAAACAGCAGGAGTTCAAAAACTACTAGAAAAGGAGTTGTGTGAAATATGAACAGGAATATTAAGGAAGGATCAGAGCTCATTAAAATTACAAGCAGAGCCAGGCATGGTGGTGCATGCCTTTAGTCCCAGCACTTGTGAGGCAGAGGCAGGCGGATCTCTGTGAGTTCAAGGCCAGCCTGGTCTACAGAGCATGTTCCAGTACAGCCCGAGATACAGGGAGACCCTGTCTCAAAAAGACCCCCAAAATTAAAATTGCAAGCAGAGTGTCAGGTAACGGTGGTGCACACCTTTAATCCCAGCACTCCAGAGGCAGAGGTTGACAGATCTTTGTGAGTTCAAGGCCAGCAGGAATTAAGGTATTGGATCATTTAAAGAGCATTGAGCTGTGAATAATAGAAAATATGACTAAATGGGGTTTAAACAATAAGGAAGTTACTTTTTTTCACATGACAAGAGATGAGAAGCAAGGGAATGCCAGTTTAGTTAACCCACAACACCACTTCACTATGGTACTTTTGTCCTTTTATTTTGCTCTTTTCAAGATATCTAGTATCTAGTAAATCAATCATAATTCATTCCTTGAGTCAGGAGTCACCTTCCCACCATCTACAGAAGGTGAATATCACCTTTAAAAAAGTGATAAAACATGGAATAGGATTTGTAAGTTAAGATGAATTTATCATTGATGACTGAAATATGAACTAAGGTGACATAAAAGTCTCTCCTTGTTGAATGGCTGTTAGATTCAGAAGACACTAATAGAAAGTACGATTTAAAATGTTGACAGCCACCAAGTCATAAAGGCATATGTACCACATTAAATGATTTGAATTTTATCTCCAAAGATAATAGATAGAAGTTGACAGATTTTAATAGTCATTGCATAATGAAATTTAAATTTCATGAAGTTATTTTGGCAGAGTATTCTATGTGCTCTGGAGTTGTCAAGGTTGAACACAAAGCAGTGCTGGTGCAGTAGCAACAGGACTGAGTTGGATAATCTCTTGAATGGAATCATGGTAGACACTGTGGAAGGATTCATCGTAACTCCACTGTAGGCTGTAGGCCAAATGCCCTTATATCATGGCAGTAAACACAACCAAGAGGAAAAGGCTTCTGAGGAAAGTCAGAGCTTTAGGTTTGTTGAAGTCAAGAAGTAAGGGCACAGGCAGGGGGTGGAAATTCTCTGGAACCAGAACTGGATGGCAGTACCAATTTGTATGAATGGTGCCTATTACAGGTCACTCTATATAGCTGTGTTGATTAATGATGTTTCTATATATTCTGACATGCTGGTGATTTGAAACTTAACTGTCATTAATTATAGGCTGATAGAAAATGTTTCATTTTGAAGGCATTAGTCACACCATTTCATGTGTGACTAATCCTTTATGTGGTCCCCCAAATTTATAGATCTTACAGAGGTATAATTGTGCTGTTGCTATGTTAACTCATAAAATGCCTCATGGAAAAAATTGCCACTCTGAATTTGTATTAATCAAATCAGAATCTTGCACATTTGAAATACAACAGAACATTTTGGTACCCAATATATCATTCACCACATGGAGCTGCAGACAACTGGAAAGAGTTCCCAGAGTCAAGAAGACTGAAGTCTAGCATGTGGGAATTAGTTTCTCACTGATTATCACATCATTGAAGAAAAGGAGGGAAATCTTAGAAAGTCATAGAACTATCCCCTATCTAATGACAGAAATGATTTATAAACTTCAAAATCCTACCCAGCTTAAAATGTTTATTTGGTGACATTTTGGCACTACCTTAAGGAGAATATTTCTGCTCATGTGTGGGGCTCTATAACAAAAGTGAATAGATAGCATTTTGCTATTTGGGCAAATATTGCACCTTGTGTGTGGATCTCCATAATCAAAGCTCTTCCTGAAGAACCAGAGTTCTTTGGGCTAAAGGCTTATTAAGTTCCTCCACTAACTGTCTCTTCACTCCATTCTAGAATTTTATCCATTTCTGGATTTGTTGCTGCTACGATTTGATTTGGATGTTGTTTTTCCCCAAAGGTTCCTGCATTGGAAATATGGGCAGAGTTAAAATAGTGAAGCCTTTATGATGCAGGGTCTAGGGGAGGCACTTAGGTCTCTGGGAGCAATGTCCTTAGAAGGAATTAATGTAGCTCTTGTGTAATCCTGCTCAAGTTTTTGAAAGACTGGCCTTGCCCAATTCTGGCTGCCTGTCTCACCCATGACTGCTTTGGCCCACACTCCTGCCATTGTGGTGCCATTGGCCAAAAGTCCCCGCAAATGCTACACACATGGGACCAACTAATTATGTACTGCTAGCCTCTCAAATACTGTGCCAAATAGAACTCTTTTCCATTTTTACCCACCCTCAGTTATTTTATTATGACAATGACTAATAAATTTATTTTCAATGTCATACATTGCCAAACTAATTCTGATTTCAGCATGATGTTTGTACATTTCCATAAAACTTAGCTTTTTCTTTTTTACTATATGACCGACATTAGCCTGCAGATAGGTTTTGCATGAAGGATGCTTGTACTCATGGATTATCACTTATAGCTAAACAATGAAAAAAAAAACTGAGAGAAGGCAGGACAGTTATGGCAGATGCATAATCGGGGATGGGTGGGGGTGGGGGGGGAGGGAAAGGGAAATAAGCCTGAACTGAATTGGAAAAAATGTATGAAATGCACAAAGCATCAATAAAAAACTAATTAAAAAAAAAAGAAATCCTTGAGAAATTTATGTCAGTCTCATATTTTCTTTAACATACTATATCAATTGTGCAACTTGGAGCTGCTATTTATTGAACACATAAAATATTCATTCTGTAGCTTGATAATGAATGCACACTTCCTACAATATGTTTTAGATTGTATAACTGAGATAATGGTTATAATGCAAGAGAATTGAGAATAACAATGATTTATCATTTATCTACTATATATATGATATAAATTATAACTCCCACTCCCAATACTATATAATATTGAAACTAAATTCTAACTAAATGCTTTGTACTAAATTCTCAATAATCTTCTTTTCAAACATTTGCATTATTTGAAAAGTTATCAGTTATCTTTTTTGCATATGAAAGTGGGACATATATGATAAACTTCATCTAATGAGCCTTTTTAAATAAGATTTTCCTAATTGTCACAGTTAGATTAGTTCCACTAAAGACAAACTGTATATGTATTATTCTATGTACTTTCTGAAATTAACAATTTCTTTTTAAATTTCTACTTTTATTTTTTAAAACTTTTTATACATTTTCTACTTCCCACTAGCTTTTTAAAAAATGTTTATTTATTTTTTCATATGTGTATGAATGTACTGTCTGCATGTAGGCCTGTGCACCCGTGTCTTGCAGTACCGTGGAAGTCAGAAGAGGGTGTTGGATTTCCCTGGTACTGGAGTCAAAGACAGTTCTCAGCCACCATGTGGGTGCTGGGGATTGAACCCAGGTCCTCTGTAAGAGCAGTTGGTGATATTCACCATCTCTCCAGCCCCAAATTTCTACTTTTAATAATATCTAAGGGCTCCTTATTTACTAAAGTAATTACTAAAGATATTAAAGGTGATATTCACCATCTCTCCAGCCCCAAATTTCTACTTTTAATAATATCTAAGGGCTCCTTATTTACTAAAGTACAAGTTTAATTCAGGTAATAACTTCTTTTTTTTTAAATTTTTTTAATTAATTTTATTTAGTTCTGTATGTGTATGAATGTACTGCCTGCATGCAAGTTTGTGCACCCATGTCGTGCAATGCCACGGAGGTCAGAAGAAGGTCTCGGATTCCCCTGGAGCTGGAGCTGAAAATTTTAAATCTTTTCCACAATTTCACATAGAAAATTAAATGAAGATACACATTAGGATTTCAATCAGCTTTATAGAGCATGAAAAAATATGTTAGAAGATACCTTGATTTCTTTCAAAAAGAAACTTAGGCACATGATGAAAGAGCCCATTAGGCCAGTGATGTTCTACCACAACAGTGAACTGGGGACTATAGAGCAGGGGCAGGAGTGGTAGGAGAGCAAAATCAACCACCCTGGTCCTCAGGACTCTCTCCTTGCTATGGTAGGCCAAGCTAAGAAACTAAGGTACACTCCCCAAATATCGTTTTCCACAGAGTTACATTGCCCAGAGTTTCTGGGGCTATGACAAGGATCTAATGATGAGAGACAATAACCTGAAAGAAAATGAGTTGACAAAGACAGTGGACTCATGTGTATTCAAATTACAGTCAGGAAATATGCTTGAGCCGTAGCCTGATACCTGATTACAGTCCGCATGATTGTCTTTGATAGACTGCCTCTTTCATGGGTTTAATAGTCACAAAAGAAGAAGAAATTGGACCCATTTTCCTACAGAGCAGGCTGAATACTTAGAATGAATGGGCAACTCCATAACTGGGTTTATTTGTAAGTGGCTAATAAATCCCTGCTGACAATGATGAAGATCTACAAACTTGTATGGCATAACTGATATCCAAATGACACCATCTTGTTAGACAATTTTTCTAATAGAAGGGAAAACACCTCAGTGAAGAGTACACCTCAGTGTTATCATGTATTGCCCATTAATAGTACATTAACTTGATATTTTCCTGTAAACCAATTGGTTAAAAGCACATCACTTGAAAGTGATATAATTAGAAACTCTAAGCCCATCTCACCTTCAAGAATAGACACCAACTCAAAGTGAAAGGATGGAAAAATTTTTTCCAAGCAAATGGCACCAAAAAGCAAGCAGGAGTTGCTATTCTAATATCAGACAAAATAGACCTCAGAGTAAAGTTAATCAGAAGAGAAAAACATGGCCATTACATCCTTATCAAAGGAACAATTAACCAGGAAAACGTCACAATCCTAAATGTTTATGCATCAAACTCAGGTGCACTGAACCATATAAACATAATTCTGCAGGTCCTCAAGACACAGATTAATCCCAACACACTAATAGTTGGAGACTTCAATACCCGACTGAGCCCCTTGGATAGATCATCTGAACAAAAATAAACAGAGAAACATTGGAACTGAACAATACAATACAACAAATGGACCTCATAGACATCTACCAAATATTACATATGCCAGAGAATATACCTTCTACTCAGCATGATGCAGAGCATTCTCCAAAATCAACCACACAAAAGAAACCTCAACAAATATAAAATGATTGAAATAATTTTATGCATTCTATCAGACCACAGTGCATTAAAACTCAATATTAACACTAGAATAAGCCTGACTAGCTGCAAGAACACATGGAGACTAAACAACAAAATCCTGAATAATGAATGGGTCAGGGAAGAAATAAAGAATGAAATAAAGGTATTCATGGAACTAAGCAAAAAAGGTAATGCAACACAACACAACCAAAGATATGGGATACCTTAAAAGCAGTCTTAAGAGGGAAATTTATAGCCATAAGGGCCCACATTAAAAAAAACAGAAATGGAACAAATAAATCATCTAACACCACAGCTAAAAACACTTGAGAGACAACAACAAATGGACCCTAAACCCAACAGACAGGAATAAATAACAAAAATAAGAGCAGAAGTCAATGAAATAGAAACAAAGAAAACAATACAAAAAAAAAATCAATGAATCCAAAAGCTGGTTCTTTGAAAAGATAAACAAGATAGACAGACCTCTAGCCCAGTTAACCAAAAGAAAGAAAAAGAAACTCCAAATTAATAGTATTCGTGATGAAAAGGGAAACATCACAACAGAGAAAAGATCCAGGAAATCATATGGAATACTTCAAAAATGTATACTCTACTAAGTTTGAAAGCCTAAGATAAATGGATGAATTTCTGAAATCCTGGGAACCAACAAAGCTTAACCAAGAAGAGGGTGACAGTTTAAACAGACCCATAACATTTGAGGAAATTGAAGACATAATATAAAAACCTCCAAATGAAAAGAAGCCCAGGCCCATATGTTTTCACAGCAGAATTACATAAAACGTTTAAAGAGGTCTTACAACCATTACTACACAAACTATTCAGAAAGATACAAACAAAGGGAAATCTCCCAAACTCCTTCTATGAAACCAACATCACTCTAATACCAAAACCAGGCAATAACACAACTGACAAAGAAAACTATAGACCTATCTCATTAATGAACACAGATGCAAAAATTCTCAACAAAATACTTGCAAACTACATACAGACCCACATAAAAAATCATTCATCATGATCAAGTTAGATTCATACCAGAGATGCAGGGGTGGTTCAACATAGGTAAATCACTAACATAAATGGACTGAAAGACAAAAATCACACAATCATCTCAGTTGATACAAAAAAGCCTTTGAAAAGATCCAGCATGCCTTCATGTTTAAAGTTCTAGAGAGAATTGGACTGAAGGGAACATTCCTAAATATAATCAAAGCCATATACAACAAACCCACAGCCAACATCATTCTAAATGGAGAGAAGTTAGAAGCATTCCCCTTAAAGGCAGGAACCTGGCAAGGCTGTCCCCTATTGCCACTCCTCTTCAATATAGAGCTTGAAACACTTGCTAGGGCAATAAGGCAAGAAAGGGAAATTAAAGGAGTACTAATTGGAAAAGAGGAAGTCAAACTATCCCTCTTTGCAGATGATATGATTGTTTACCTGAAGGATGCTAAAAACTCCATGAGAAAACTCCTAGAAACAGTTAAGAGTTTCAGTAAAGTGGCAGGATACAAAATTAACATAGCAAAATCCACAGCCTTTCTTTACACCAACAAGAAGCAACTGGAGAATGAATATAAGGAAAACTTCCCATGCACAATAGCCTAAAAAAATAACTGGGAATAAACCTAACCAAAGACAAGAAAGATCTCTACAACAAAAATTTTAAACCCCTGAAAAAAGAGATTGAAGATGACATCAAAAGATGGAAAAAAACCTCTCATGCTCATGTGTTGGAAAAATTAATATAGTAAAAATGTACATTCTACCCAAATTAATATACAGATTCAATGCAATCTCAATTAAAATCCCCAAGAGTTTCTTCACAGACTTGGAAAAAAATATCCTTAGATTCATATAGAAAGACAAAAGACCCCAAATAGCTAAAGCAACCCTGAGTGAAAAATGCAATACTGGAGGGATCACCTTACCAGACTTCAAACTATACTACAGGGATATAGTCATAAAGATAGAGTAGTACTAGCACAAAAACATTCCGTTGACCAATGGAACAAAATTGAAGATCCAAACTTGAGCTCATACAATTTCAGCCACATCATATTCGATAAAGGGGCCAAAAAAAGCTCTTTGGAGGAAAGATAGCATCTTCAGCAAATGGTGTTGGCAAAACTGGATCACCATATGTAGAAGAACAAAATTAAACTCCTACATCTCACCCTGTGCCTCAACGTGGAACCCAAAACTCTGAAGGTGATGGAAGAAAAAGTTGGCAGTAATCTACAAGACATAACAGTAGGAAAAGACTTTCTAAATCAAACAGCAGCTGCACAGGAAATAAGGTCAACAGATGACAATTGGGACCTCATCAAACTCAAAAGCCTCTGAACAGCAATAGAAACAATAAAGGAAGTGAAGAGAAAATCCACAGAGTGGGAGGAAATCTTCACCAGTGATACATCTGACAGAGCATTAACATCCAGAATATATAAACTACTCAAAAAACAAAGAAGAAAACAAATAACTCACTCAAAAGATGGAGTAAAGAGCTGAACAGAAACTTCACCAGTGAGGAAGTAAAGATGACTGAGAAACATCTTAAAAGGTGTTCAACATTGCTAATAATTAAGGAAATGCAAATTAAAACCACTCTATGATATGATCTCGCTCTGACAAGACTGGCTAACATAAAGAAAACAGAAGACACCAAATGCTGGAGAGGTTGTGGGGAAAGGGGAACACTCATCCACTGCTTGTGGGAATATAAACTTGTACAACCACTGTGGAAAGCAGTGTGGAGATCCCTTAAAAGATTCAAAATGAGCCTACTACCTCACCCAGCCATACCACTCCTGGGTATATACCCACAAGACTCATCCTACTGCAAAGATACATGCACATCTATGTTTATCGCAGCTCTTTTCACAATAGCGAAGAGTTGGAACTAACCCAAATGCCCCTCAACTGAGGAGTGGGTAACAAAAATGTGGTACATCTAAATAATGGAGTTTAATGCAGCGATAAAGAAAGATGACATCATGAACTTTGCAGGTAAATGGATGGTATGTGAAGCCATTATGCTAAGTGAAGTAACACAGCACCCCTCCCCCAAAAGGGGAATGGTTTCCCTCATCTGTGGATGCTAGTACCAAATCCCCCAATTGAAAGTCAAGCTGAGCAATGTTATTGTTATATTTATTTCTATCTGAAAGCAACTCTGATTTTATAATGTGAATCTCTTAATGAGCCTTAGAATTAACTTACCACTTACTTTCAGACATGGTATTTAATGTATATGGGCAGAAGGTATATATTCATATTTTAGAGTAATATAATATTAAAAGGAGAAAAATGTGAATTCCTAAACATATATCAGAGTTAACTTACAGTTTATTCCTGGAGGACATAATTCTGGCACATATATGATGTGTATATAGGCATACTTTGGAGCAATACAATTGGGAGGGAACCACGAAAACATAAGGACAACAACCTGATTGCTCCTCTCTGACTCTATGAAAAAAAAATGAAAAAAGGTAAAAAAACAAACAAACATAAGGACTGGGTCAAAGAATAGACTGATATAGTTAAATTCTGCCAAAACAATAAACATTTGCAGAGAAAAACTTTAATAAGGCTGAAAGATGCAGGACATGTATGGCAGAATGCATGAACTAGGGTGGGGTGGGAGGAAGGGAAAGGGGAATGTGTCTAAATTGAACTGAAAAATGATGTCTGAAATACACAAAACATCAATAAAATATTATATTAAAATGGAGATGTACAGAAGCTTAATAAAAATATTAATAGTAATAAAGAATGTCAAATATTGGTAGAAAGAACACAATACTGCGTCAATCTGGGCTTATGAATATGGGCTCACCAAGCAGAGTTTTAGGTTTAATATGAAAGTTTATACAGTTAAAAAAATGGATGATTGGCTTAATTATTTGTCAAAAGGTCGTCAGCTGAGAACCTCCAGAGATGCATGATATCTCTTGTCCTAGTGTTGAAGGGATTTTAAGGCTTAGGGAAATGAGAATGCACAGGTGGAGTCAGTTTCAACCTTAATTCTGCACAGTGGGAGGGCCAAGAAGACAGTTCTTCATCCATGCTGTAAGACACAAAATGGTGAGAAGGACATCAGCATATGTGAAAGGCTTTGCCAGGTTTCTTCTCCTTGTCCCTTGGGGTCAGAGATGCTGCTCAACTCGATGAATTAAATGTAATGAGTTTAATAGCAGAATAGCTGAGACCAGGTGGCAGCACTGGACTGCCAAAGATAAGGTGAATGTAGTTACAGCAATCAGCAGCACAGTCAAAGCAATATCCATTACGGCTTGACTCATATGAACCTTTTGTACTGGCTCATCAATTCTGTTATTTCCAGGAATGAAATAGCTAAGTTTTGTTTGTTCCATATAAGCAGAAAACCCCCTAAAACAAATGAAAGATTGGATTATACCAATAGGGACTCCCATCCCATAAATCAATTTCCATCCAGTATACATACCAGAGCCCTTGAATAAATGGATGGTCAGGTCCTTTTGAGGAATGACCTTGTTATAATATAACAGAGTATTACTGTTAGCCTTTCTCCAATCATCCCCAGAGGCACCTATGTCCTTCTAAGATGGTGACTGTTCACTGAGGGAAAGAATATAATCACATTTTCTGGGGTGTATTGGACACTGGTTCTGAATGGATACTGATTCCAGGCAATCTCCCAAGCATTGTAGCCCTCTAGTTAAATTAGGGGCTTATGGAGGTCAGGTGATCAATGCAGCTTTGGCTGACATCTGACTGTCAATGGATCCAGTAGATTCCTGAACTCATCCTGTTGTTATTTCTCCATTTCCAGAATGTATGATTAGGAAAGATATAGTTAGAAGTAGGCAAAGTTGTCACATTTGTTACCTGACCTGTGGCCTAGGGTACTATGTTTGGAAAGGCTGAATAGAAGCTACTGTAGTGGCCCCTACCTTGGCAAACAGTGAACTACAAACAATATCACATTCCAGGAAGGAGTACAGAAATTACTGTTACACTTAATGATTTGAAAGATACAGGTGTGCTGGGTCCTACCACATCTCCCTTTAACTCTTTTATTTGGCCCTTGCAGAAGACAGATCATTGAGAATAACAACTGTCTCTCACAAACCTAATCAAGTACAGATTCTAACTGCAGCTGGGCCAGATATGGTTTCCTTACTTGAGCAGATTATTACATCCCCTGGTACCTAATACACAACTACTGATGTAGCCAATGATTTTTTGTTTATTTTGTTTTGTTTTGTTTGTTTTTCCCTCAAAACCTGTCCATAAGGAGCACCAGAAATTAGTGGCTTTCAGCTGACAGGATCAACAGTACACCTTACAATTCTACCTCAAAGATATATTAATTCTCCAGCAATATATCCTAACTTAGTTGGAAGAGAACTTGATCACTTCTCTTTTCCATAAAATATCACAGTGGTCATATTACTCTGATTGGAACAAATGAGCAGGGGTTAACAACCATTCTGTACTTGTTGGTAAAGTATATGGGCATTAGAGGATGGAAAATGAATCAAGATATAATTCAAGGCCCTTCTACCACAATAACATTTCCAAGAATCCAGTAGTATGAAGGATTGCAGAGATGTTCCTTTCAAGGTGAAGGATAAGGTTTGCATCTGGCCCCTCCCACCACCAAGAAAGAAGCACAACTCTTGGTGGGTCCTTGGATTCTGATGGCAGCATATTCCTCATTTGGGTGTGTTACTTTGGAAGTGATTCAGAAAGCTGCTACTTTTGAGTGGGGCCTGGAACAGGAGAAGACTCTTCAGGTACAGGCTGTTGTGCAGGCTGCTCTACAATTTATGTCATATGATTCAACAGATCCAATGATTCTTGAGGTATCAGTGGGAGATAGGGGTGCCACCAGGAGTTTCTGTAGGTGCTATATAGGTTAACAACAGTGGAGGCCTCTGATATTTGTAGCAAGGCTCTGACTATTCTTCTTTTGAAAGATAGCTCTTGGACCTTAATGGAAATTGAAAGTTACCTAATGAGAGCTGAGTTGCCCTGTGGCTGTGGGGGTGGGTGGGCACCATGGGCCACAGAACCTACATGGATTATCAGGGAATTGCAAACAGACCAGGAACTTGTACGACTTTTTTTTTACTTTTATTTCTTCATCCACACATGAGTGCTAGAAGCACAGTGAAATCTGCTGTTACACGAATCCTCATTAGAGCTACAGATACATATTTATAGAACAATTAATAATAATAAAGGGTCCAGAATATATTAGCTCAGAAAAACATGAGCAAGATAGCAATATCACCATAGTGTGCTTTCTTGGGAAAATAAAGTGTCGCCTGTGAAACTAGGGGAATATTGGCATTCCAGAGATAACTCCTTAGCAAGACATTCTTGTCTCCTGAGAAAAGGCTCTCCTGGCATACAGGCACAAGGTTACAGCTTAGTTTAACAAGCATATTTTAATTAATTAATTTATTTATTTATTATTTGTATGTTTATTTATCTATGTATTTTTGTCTTTTCAAGACAGGGTCTCCCTGTAGCTTCAGCTGTTCTGGAACTCACTATGTAGACCAGGTTGGCCTTGAACTCACAAAGATCCACCTGCTTCTGCCTCCCAAGTGCTAGGATTAAAGGCGTGAGCCACCACACCCAGCAACAAGCATATTTTTAAAATAATAGGAACAATCCTTCACTACCCCCATTAACTGGCCTGTTTCTCTAGCCATCTCTTTCATTGGTCAATGGGCACTTGAACAAAGTGGCCACTATGGTAGAGATGAGAGTTATGCATGGGCTCTGTAGCATGGACTTCTACTCATTAATGCTGATCTGGCAATGGCTACTGCTGAGGGCCAGATCTGCCAACAGCAGAGACTAACACTCTGCCCGTGGCATAGCACCACTCCCCAGCATGGCCAGCCAGGTTGACTTAACTGGAAGACCTCCATCCTGGAAAGGGCAGCACTGGGTCCTTATAGCAATATTTGCTCTGGTTATGGATTCACATTTCCTGCATGCAATGTTTCTGCCCAAACTACCATCAGTGGACTTACAGAATGCCTTATGCGCTTTCATGGAATTATCAACTGGCCTATACTGCATCAACTCTAAGGAACTCATTTCAGAGAAAAAGAAAGACTGCAATGGGTCATGGTCATGGAATTCACAGGTTCTCCACATCCTGAAGCACCGAGGTTGATAGAAGGATGGAATGACCTTTCAAAGACGCAGTTACAACAGCTAGGTGGCAATCGCCTGAAGAGCTGGGGCAAGGTTCTCCAGAAAGTAGAATATGCTTTCAGTGTCTTATATTGGTACTGTTTCTCCTATAGCTAGGATTCCCTTGGAGCAACCATCAAGGGGTGGAAATAGTAATTGTTCAATTCCTTATCAGTCTTGGTATGCCACTAGGAAAATTTAAGAGGTTAATTAATGTCTTCTTAGGTCCTTATTCTATGTTGCATGGGGTGTATGTGTAGAAGTTGCATTGTAGATGTATCGCCCAGGCATACGAAATTTACAGACCATGTCTGTGTGCGTCTAATTGTGGGACTCTGTACTGTTCTTCATCTGGTGCAAAAGAAGCTTCTTTTTTGAGTTAATGTACATTTTTCTTGAATTTTTGCGCATTTCATAGGAAACATCTTAGTCATACCCTATCCACATAGCAGTACAGCCCACCCCACAGATCTCACCAGATTTCATGCACTTTGTCATCTATGTTAAGATCTATTGAGTCAATTTAGTGTCACCAGACATTCCTCAGTGTAAGTTCATCCACTGGAGTCTAGTCAAACTATCTAGAGTCTCTCCCTTAAAGAAGATTAACTCTCCCTTACCCAGCAGTAATCAGCTACCAATAGTTCTTCACCTAAGGTTGGGCCTGCTGTTCATTTCCCAAGTTCTAAGCTGGGGTTTTGTCTGCTTGAGTTTGCACTGGTCTTGTGTCACCAATGCTGTTGCCTTTGCTACCATTGCTGTAAGTTCACATGAGCAAGTTCTGTGAGGCCCAGAAGACTGCTTCCTTATGGTCATGCACCACCCTTAGCTTTTACAAACTTTCTGCCCCCTCTTCCTTAATGAACCCTGAGCCTTGGGTGGGTGAAGTTTAATATAGGAGTCCTGTCCTAGGGCCCACACTCTGTAGTCTTGTTCTCTAAAATGTGGCCTTTTGTATTCATTATCCTCTGTTGCATGAGAAAGCTTTGCTGATGAGAGTTGAGAGATGGATTAGTGTTCTCTTTACCCCTTGTTGGACTATGTTCCATGAGCCTTAGGTGTAGAGGTACTATTGTAGATGTGTCACTTATGGTTGGACATCTCAAAGGCACTTATTCTTGTGTGTTACGCATTGTGGAACTCTGTAATAGCCTCTGTCTGTTGCAAAACCAGCTGCTTTGATGAGTGGTCATTGGCATACTGTCTGTAAATATAAGGATCCATATTTAGCATGTAGTAAGTGATTATGCTTGTGTAGGGATATGACAGTCTTAGGGTTTTCTCTAAGATCTATGACCTCTCCAGCCATTTGTATTTGGCTATGTTTACAGTGCATGCCACACATAAGTTCCCTCCCATTGAGTGGGCTTTAAGTACAATTAGGTAACTGTTGATTATCCCCAAGACAAAGTGCCACTACTGCCCCAATATAGTTTGCTGTGAGGGTTAGTGTTGTGGTTATTAGACTTTAAAGCTGGGATTGGACCATCAATTAATGTTCTTCCTTAGCAGCTTTATATAGTGTCCTCAAAAATTATGAGAGCTAGCCTTCAGAGCAGTGGCTTCTAAGTGGGTTCCTGCTCTATTGCTCCAAGTCCTGGGTCCAAAATTTGTCTTGGAGGTAATTAAAGGCTGTGGTAAGAACCCGTATAATTTTGTGTGTCTCTTGGTCTACCCTGACCAACAACTCAAAGGGAGGTTTCTTCTGTCTGTCATTGTTTCTTGTTATATACCCTTCAGGTGTGCACCTGGACTCATGTAAAGATACTGCATATGTAATTTTTCAGTATTTTATAGTATCATTTTAATTAAAAAAAAACCAAGATCTCTTTCTTATTTCCTATTCTTTTTCTCAGTCATTGAGTACAGAGTTTGATATATATATTTAAATAATGTCCATTCTAACACTACTACATTCAAATTCGCATTCGTAGCCAATTACTAAAATTTATTTAGAGAAGACAGTTGAATATTAGTTGACAGTGATTGAAGTTTCACTGTCTTAAGCATCATATTTTTCCGAAATATGGTGTTGTTTCAGTAGATTCCAGTGAAGCTCCTCTTGTAACATGGAAACATGGAGCGTGCAGCAGCTTTCCAATTTTGGTGTTTTAAATGGCCTATTTAAATGATGTTAAATTTTAGATTTGTTTAAGTAAACAAGTTAGTATTCAAAATCTAATGATCCCTTAACATGTGGAGATGACTGTATAGTAAGGAGAGAGAACCTGTGAATAACCTGTAAGTTATTCACATATGGTTCAATGAGACTAGATTGCTGTAATTAAAAGGAGGATTGGGGGTTAAAATGGCAAAGTCTGGTGCATTGGGTAAAATAAATAAGAGGGCTTGTAGCTGGGTGTGAGATAATCCAAGCCCCTGAGTAATGTATGTAAAACACTACTGCTTGTTCATGTATCGTTTTTTTCTAATGCAGCTAGCTGCATCAGACTAAATTATAAGTAAGAATAGTGTCTACAAAGCTTAGGAGAGTGCCCCCAGACCACCTCTCAGACAAGATAATAAGAGGTATGTATTAGTCAGGGATATATATATATATATATATATATATATAGAGAGAGAGAGAGAGAGAGAGAGAGAGAGAGAGAGATTATTAGGTTGGCTTATACAATATGGTCTGATAGTCCAAAATGGCAGCTTCACAGTAGAGAGGCTAAGAATCTTGTTGTTACTCAGTCCGTGAGGCTGGATGTCTTGGCAGTGCTGTAGGCTTGGAGGATTCCTGGAGAGCTGCTGGTATTCAATGTACACTGGCAGTCTGAAGAAGTCTGTTCTAGTACAACAATGAAATGCTACAGCAAGAGAACAGAGCTGCTTCCCACATTTAGGGTGTGACTTCCAGCTTCAAACACTCTGACTGAGAAACTTTTTCATGTGAGTGCCCATAGGCTTGCATTTCAGTTGATTCTAGATCTAGTCCAGTTGACAACCAAGATTAACAATCGCAAGTCCTCCTCTGGTCAACTTTATACCCAATCACATCTCTTTATATCATTTGTAATTCCCAAATTAAAATAATAGCATCATAGTTTTAACTGACACAACGGCTATTTTGTGTACAACCACAGATAGAGGTGGTAAAGTCATTTGAGGAATGCTTAGTCTTTTAGGGTTTCATCACTTAAATATGATAATATAGATTTATAACACATAACCACTGATATTATCTCAGTTGATGTTCCATCACATGATAAAGAAATAGAGGAAAGAAACACAAATATCCTCTTAGTATATGTGTGTGGACAAAAAATGTTCTTAAATAAGATAGAAACATTCATGTCAGGTACAATCCTCATTTGTACAAATTGTCATGTGGCCTTTGCTGGTGTTTATAACTATTTTCTTTACTACTCATTCTATATTTCCTTCACCCTCTCCAAGTACCTCAGTAGATCTTGATTGCTTCCCTAGAGGGATAGCCTAAATAATCTAGGCCCTTTGTCACCCTTACTGGATTAGGTTGTAGCTTCCGATTGACCTCTTAATTACAGGAAACAGTAATGCCAAGATATGCCCTAAAGGATCTCTTGCATGCCAGACATAATCTTTTTTACCTTCATTGTGGAGAAACGGTCCAATTTCCCCCTGGTAGTCTAGATCACTCACCTCTCCTATCAATGTTATTCCTTTCTGACCCTGTTGATGAAGGACATCAGAAGCCCAGAAATAGTCAGAGGGAGATCTTATCTTCCAGTTCAGTGGAATGTTTGTTGTGTATCCTGCCAGAAACACTCCCCCACTGTAGGGATTCCATTAGGCATAAGCTCTTTGGAAGTCAGCAAGCAGGACTGGCTGGAGTCCTACTGGTCTCCTGTTTGCCATTAAAAACCTGCCTGGTGCAAACTGTCTTTGATGCTTTGAGCGAAGCATTGTCACATTCCTGTGGTGATCTGGAGTATATGGTGTGAAGTCCTGTATTCTCCAACCCCCACAAGATCCTATGTAAAAGGATTACAGCAGTAATCCAAGTTATTCCCTCCTGTAATTTCTCGGGTCTCATCTTTGAGTCCATCCCTTCTTTGTTCTCTCTCTTTCTCTCTCTCTCTCTCTCTCTCTCTCTCTCTCTCTCTCTCTCTCTCTCTCTCCACCAGGCATCACTTCCAATCTCCTCCCCCTCTCTACCAGGGCTAGGCCCAGCCCAGACTGTTAACTGGCTGGCCTGAATAATCCTGGGGCTTGCAGTCCCGCGGAACTTTGGGGCCCTGGTCCAGAGAGGAAGAATACACTGTGGAAGGCTGGATGCAAGATGTCACCCCACCCTCTTGGAACTAAAACTTCTAGGCCAACAAGAGTATAAGGTTGTGGAGACAGGAAGTAAAAATTTTTGTTACCAAAGTTCCTCAAGCAACAGGAGGCCAGGAACACAAAAGAGCATGAATAGCCAAAACATAGAGATTGGAGTCTACAGAATATATGTCCACATACAGGTCACCTACATTCAGTTTAACCCACCCAGGGCGCAGGGGACATGGTGGAAGAGGGGTAGAAAGATTGTGAGCCAGGGAGGTGGTGCAAGACAAATGGAAATTAAACCTACAAGCTCTCAGGACCCGTTCGTATGAACCTACAGCATTGTTATCAGCATGCGCAAGACCCATGCCAGCTCAGCAGGACAAAAACCCAACACAGAACCACAGAAATGGTTAGCAGAGCCCAATCTTGGCTGAAGAAATATTGGCAGCTGTTTGCAGTAGGGTGAGGAAGAACTGGCTTTCTTTAGGAGAGGGACTCTGGATAGGCTGACTAGAGCTGAGGGGATGAGCCGGCACTGAGGAGTGGGCAGGGAGAGTAGCTTTGGGCAATGGACCCTAGCACAAATGATGATGTGTGAACTGGGGGGGGGGGATAGGAGGGTGTCAAGGGAGAAGTGGGTATAAAGGAAATTAAGACTGATTGAAAAAATTATGTATGAAACACATAAAAATTCAATTAAAATTATAATAATAAAAAGAAAGCCAAATGTAGTCCTCCACTAAAATTAAAAGTATTGTATAAAAAATAAAATAAAACAGTACTAAAGTAGATTTTTTTTTAAAAGTTTATGTTTTATCCAAAGTTTCAAAATATTTCTGGGGGTTTTTTGTGCTACGAAATTGAATTATTAAAAAATTTCTTTTTCATTTTTTTATTGATGCTTTGTGTATTTCATACATCATTTTCCAATTCAGCTCAGGCATATTTCCCTTTCCCTTACCCCCACCCCACCCCACCCCATCCCAGATCACGCATTCTGCCATAACTGTCCTGCATCTTTCCCTCAGTTTTCTTTTCATTTTTTAACAGTAAGTGATAATTTATGAGTACAAGCATCCTTCATGTAAAACCAATTTGCAAGCAGTTGTGCCCAAACCCACACAGCCCTTGGTTCCCACCATCCATCAGGGGGGGCTTGTATGTTCAATCAAGTTGATCAAATGAGTGTCCAGACTATACTGCTGTAGTTTCACCATTCACCCCAATCACAGCCTTACATTCTACCACGCCCCCTCTTCCGCAGATTGTTCCCTAGACTTAGAAAATGGGCACAGGTGGATGAGAAACAAAACAGTCTACTTTCTCTGGAGCTGTTGTCTTGGACTCTAGTCAATTCTGCCTGTTTCCTTTCATGGGCTGAGACAGTTTGTCCAGGAATAACCTTTTGATCCTACTAATGAAGCACAAGCAATTAGATATACAGGTATTTAAACAGTACTAATTGTTATGGTAGATTACTTTGGTATAGACACAGATGTTTGGATGGTATGTTAATCCGAAAGAAGAGAGGCGATAAGGCCCTGCTGTTGAAGACCTGACGTTAACATAGGAAAGATGTATTGAGACCACACATGCAAGTGTACAGATGGTCTCTGGAATACCAGAGAGTGTTACCAAAGGCCACAAAACCAATAAAGCAAATATGGGTCTCCTTGAGTCAAGCAAGACTCCTCCATCAGCACCAGCTACACCACACCTGCCTGGAAATTCTGTGCAGCAGAGGCAGGCATATGCCTGTATATCCCAAATCTAATTGGCTATTAGCTCTCTCCTTGGAGGAATAACCCATGGCTGATGGCACAAAATTACACCCTCTAATGGTTAGGAGATGTTATAAGCCACAGTAAGATCCTGTCATATTTTAAAAATATTTTAAATGCAACTTTATTTTTGGAGAAGAGGGTGGAGAAAGTTTCTCACTATGTGCCCCCAGCTGGCCTGGAACTTACTATGCAGACAATCCCAGGCTGGTCCCAGTCTCATAATCTGCCTTCCACTGCCTCCAAGGTGCACAGATTAAACACAGGCACCACCTTTATGCTTAGACAGGGTGTTATGTGGTTTAATTTGGACTCCACTGAGGTGTGTATCCAAAGCTAGTCCTGAACTCTTGATCCTTCTGGCTTTACCACTTGTTCTAGTTTGTCTTCCATTGCTGTGACAAACACTCTGAATGACACCAACTTGGGGAGGAAAGGGTTTATTCAGCTTACATGTCCTGGGTCACAGTTCATCATTTAGGGAGTCCAAGGCAGGAACTCAGGGCAGGAACCTGGAGGCAGGAGCTGAAATACAGGCCATGGAAGAATGCTGTTCACTGACTTGCTCCCCTGGCTCCTGCCCAGCCTGCCTTCTTATACAGTACACAACAACCTGCCCAGAGTGGCACCACTCATTGTGGGCTGGGCCCTCCCACGTTGCCTGACAATCAAGACAATACTCCACAGATGTGGCCACAGGTCAATCCAATGGAGGAAATTCCCCAATTGAGGCTCCCTCAACCCAGGAGTGTCAAGTTGACACTAAAGGTATCCAGCACACCTCCCAAGAGCTAGGAGTATAGGCATTCACCCTACTTCTGCTTTTTAAAAAGGATCATATTTCTATATTTTAATATTATATTTATTAATATTGTTTATTAATATTACATTAATTTATTAATATATTGTTTTATTAATATTATATTATCTTTAAATATTAAGTCTTTGGCTATTACCCTAAGAAAAAGAAATTGTCACTTCAAATTTTCTTCATAATTATTATGTTGGTTGTGTCACAGAATAGAAAAACCGCAGAATCAAATCAAATATTAGATGATTTACCAACTTAATGAAAATTATAAGAAAAAAGTAGTTCTCAAAGGGCTATAAGAGTTGTAAGATCACTTTGGAAAACATTAAGCTATTTTTTTTAATGAGAAGTGAGGATAATTAACATCTTACAAATAAAGTGATTTTAAACATTTGGGTTTAATATGCAGTATTATAATTGTTTTGTTAATCTTTTTCATTTTTCAAGAAGGAACTATTTCACACAAGAGGTGACTTACCAATTCACCAAACAACAATGCAAAACTGAATACCAAACACTATGAAAGAGAAGCAAGAGATAAAAAATGGAAGTAGGCAGGATCATGCCAAACCAGAGGAAAAGCAGGTTTCAATTCCAAGAAAAATATAAACTGCCAGAGTACTCTATAAATTCTTTTCCTACTGGAGGTTGAGAGTTACCAATATAATAAACTTGGGTTTGGTTTATTTGTTTGTCTTTGATTTTGATTTTTCATTTTGTATGTTTTGTTTTACTCTTTGGATCTTGAAACTAACAAATGATATTTGTAAAAGTTCAAAATATCAAAGATTAACAAAAATTGTTATACACAAGCCAATTATAGTTTTGTCTCAACAAATCACTTTCAAAAACCAGAGGACAGTTATAGAATACCAAAATGTCTAAGGGTCTATAGATTTTTAAATACAATACTTACTTTGACCGAGGCTAAAAAAATTTTTAGTGTCTTAAACAGTATTGCTGCTGCTGTGAGAATTCTTCTCCTTTATTATAATGTAAGACTTTAGTTTTGTTGTCCAAGGAATGTGCTATAATTTAGAGGTTGTTTTTGTCAAGTCCTAGCTCAAAAAAGGCATGTACTAACCACTACATTTTAAACAAAAATTATCCCCAAAACTTCTCACATTTTAGAATGATGTCTTAAAATTTGTGTTAAAGGTAGACGATGAATGGAGTAAACATCTTTTATGGAGTAAACATTTTTTAATGTATATGCTTGTTGATTTTATAGAAAAAGATAGTCCATGAAACTTAATGTAAATATTTATTTATATTATTAGACTTACAATGTACATTAGTAAATTTTCATGAGCTATTTGAGCTCCCAGAAGCTGGCTTTAGAAGTGAGGTTGTTTTCCCCCATTTCAGATCCAAGCATAGTCCTCTAAGGCTTTTTTTTTGGGGGGGGGAATAGATTCCTCTCAACTCTGTGAGAAGAAGAGAAGAGAACTGCAGAACTGTCCAACAGTAAAGCTCTTGTGCCCCTGAGAACAGCTAGAAGATAAAGAGTTTCCAACAAGGAATGTTTAGGCTATGATTTAAAATGGATACCCAGCACCCACATGGCGGCTGAGAACCGTCTGAAACTCCAATTCTGGGAGAACTCCAGCTCCAGGGGAATCCGACACCCACTTCTGACTTCCGCGGCATCGCACGACACGGGTGCACAGACTTGCATGCAGACAGTACATTCGTCCACATACAGAAATAAATAAAAAAAAATTAATAAAAAAAAATTAAAAAAAAAAGTGCTGTAGTGGGAAAGAAAAGCTTGAAGTTCAGCCGTCAGAAGTTCATCCACAGGAAGAAAACTGAGTAAGAAATTCCAGCCAACTGCTTCAGCTTTCCCAGTTGGTTTCTGCTGGATGTTTTGACTACCCAATTTAATGATGTTTTGCCATCTGACTATCATCTATCTATCTATCTATCTAT
Source organism: Rhizomys pruinosus (assembly GCA_009823505.1). Lineage (NCBI taxonomy): Eukaryota > Metazoa > Chordata > Mammalia > Rodentia > Spalacidae > Rhizomys > Rhizomys pruinosus. The sequence continues at coordinate 540,879 of VZQC01007823.1, read as the reverse complement.
CTATCTATCTATCTATCATCTATCTATCCATCTACCTTCATCATCATCATCTATCTATCATCTATCTATCTAATCTGTCATCTCTATAGTTTTGAAAAAAATTTAATTGAATTTTTGTGTATTCCATACATAACATCTCAATCAGCCTTAATCACATTTGCACCCCTTTCTCCACTGGCACCCTCCCATAGCCCCCTGCCCCCCGACTGGAATCCATGTTTTCTGTCATTTGTGTTAAGGCCTATTGTGGCAAATTTATCTCCCCAGCCATTACTCAGTGCAAGTTCGTCCACTGAGCTCTTGTCAGCCTATTCAGAGTCCCTTGCTTTAAGAAGACCAGTTCTTCTTCACCCAACAGTAATCAGCGGCCAATATTTCTTTACCAGTTCCAGGCTGGCTTTTCTCTGGTTGAGTTTGTATGGGGCTTGTGCGTGCTGACATCATTGCTGTAGGTTCATATGAACAGGGTCCTAGGAGCGTGTAGGATTGTATTTTCTTTTTTTTTAAATGTTATTTATTTATTTTTGTGTATGAATGTACTGTCTGCATGTAGGTCTGTGTGCCCGTGTCGTGCAATGCCACGAGGGTCAGAAGAGGGTGTCGGATTCCACTGGAACTGGAGCTCTCCTGGAATTGGAGTTACAGACGGTTCTCAGCCGCCATGTGGGTGCTGGGGATCGAACCTGGGTCCTCTGCAAGAGCAGTTGGCACTCTTAACCGCTAGGCCATCTCTCCAGCCCGTATTCTATTTTCATATGGTCATCCATCACCTCCCTGGCTCTTAAAATCTTTCTGCCCCCTCTTCCAAAATGGTCTCTGAGCCCTGGGTGAGTGAAGCTTAATATAGGAAACCTGTCCATGGACTTGAACTCTGCAAACTCCTAATCACTACTGTTCACCCATTTATAACCTTTTGAGTTCCTGGCCTTCTGTGGCATGAGGAGGCTTCCTTCACAAGAGTTAAGAAATTAATTAGTGCCCTTCTGGCCCCTTGTTCTATGTCACATGAGCCTTAGGTGTAGATGTTGCATTGTAGATGTGCCACTTAGGCTTGGGCTGTTCATAGATCATGTCTCTGTGTGAACAGTTGTGGTACTCAATAATGGTCTTCATCTGATGCAAAAGAAGCTTCTCGAATGAGTGGTGTCTGGGATATTTGTCTGTAAATTTCATGATGTCCTTCTTTTTTTTTTCATCATGACATTGTTTATTATGTGAATTTTTTACAATACAAACAAAGAAACACAGATATGCAATATATGGATACAGCTAAATGCAGAACGGTGACTTTTTTCTCTTCAAGAGGCCATGATTCCCATTTCTAGTAAACAAAGAGACTGAATATAGGTAGAAACCGGTTGGTCATTAGCTTCACAATTTGCCTAGAAATGATCTACGAATGCATTTCTCTCCCTGCTACTTACCATAAAGTGTAAAAAGGGAGTTAAAGTAAAGTTTCCTTGTTGGTTTCTACCATATGAAAGATGCTACACTCTATTTTAGCAGGGCCAATATATGGAAAACATCTAAATTAAATGTTATTACAGAAAAATGAAGCAGTAATGAGATTCTGGCTAAAAGGGCACTAAATGAGAATAATAATATATATTTAAAGAATTCAAAACAAACAAAAAGGCTGTTATAAAAAAGCTCTAGGTGGGGGCTGGAGAGATGGCCTAGCGGTTAAGAGCGCCGACCGCTCTTACAGAGGACCCGGGTTCGATCCCCAGCACCCACATGGCGGCCGAGAGCCGTCTGAAACTCCAATTCCAGGAGAACTCCAGCTCCAGGGGAATCCGAGACCCTCTTCTGACCTCCGCGGCATTGCACGACACGGGTGCACAGACCTGCATGCAGACAGTACATTGATACACA
>VZQC01007823.1:525565-537580 GCA_009823505.1 Rhizomys pruinosus | reverse complement strand
AAAAAAAAAAAAACAGAAAAGACAACTGAGCAAGCCAGGGAAAACAATCTGGTAAGCAACATTCCTCCATGACGCTCTGCTTAGTTCAGCCTCCAGGTTCCTCCTTGCTGACCCAGCTTCCTTTGATGACAGACTAACTTGTAAACTGAAATAAACCTTTCTTCCCCAGGATTGTCTGGGTTTGCTTGTTCTGTTTTGTTTTGTTTTGTTTTAAATCACAGCAACAGAAACCAAATTAAAACAGTGCCCTAAAAGCACACCTTTTGTGGTGTTAGGCCAAATCTCTAACAAAGCACAGGGAGTGGGGTAGGACACACACACACACCAACCATAGCTACACCTAAACATCTGATTCAAGTCCAGCGATACCAGCCATGCTTTTGGGTAGGTGAAGGGAATGAAATTCACCTTACAAGGGACACTTAAAATACATTTCTACTTTAGCACATATATAGACTCATTGCAATTTTAATCATTTATTTTGGAGACAGTTTCACTATATATCCCTGCCTTGCCTGGAATTGTAGTCCAGGCTGATCTCAAACTTGCACTGGTCATCCTGTTTCTGCCTCCTTAGACCTACCATTACAGACAAGCACTACTATGCACATTACTGCAACTTTTTTTATTATTTACTTTTACTTTTATTTTGTGTGTAATATTATTGCTTGCACATATAAAGGTGCACCCATTTCATGCAGTGCTCCCAGAGGCCAAAAGACGGGGACTGATTCCCCTGGAACTGGAGTTACAGTTATTAGCCACCACGTGGATGCCTGGGAATAAAACTTGGGTTCTCAGCAAGAACAGACAGTGCTCTTAACCACTAAGCCAACTCTGTGGCCCTGAAATTTATTTAAACTAATGATGGCTATCTTTTATGGGTAAAATGATTATTGGGTTGTTCCCAAATTATGTCTGAATGCCTGTGACATCCACTTACAAAATTACCACGTGAGGGTGAATTTTAATGTAATTGCTCTGTAATATGAACAGTGTTTTTAATTAATGTTTTAAAATTAAGAACTAAGCAACTTTGAAAAGCAACCAGTATCTTTTAAGCATTCTGACTTAAGTCAGGCTCTGAATAAAACAAAAAATACTGATTAATTAGAATGATTATTTACTTCTGCTTGGGTCAATAAAAACCTTAACATAGTAAAATATTTTCTCTTAGTGAAAAACTGTACCACTCTCTTAACAGTTAAGAAAAAAAGAAAAGACCAGTTTTCAGGTTATATATAAGCCAAATATGGGTGGAAAATTGTCCTCAGAAAGAAACATATTAATGAGACAGTAATGGAAAAAGATGCTGCAGCTCTAATGTAAGAAAACTGGCACATATGCATTCTTTTCTTCTTCCTCCTTTTTTGGGGGGAGAAGGGGTACTTCCTGTAGCCCCAGCTGGCTTGAAACTCAGGCCTTGATCTTACAAAAATCCTTCTGCCTCTCCCTCCCCAGTGCTGGGATTAAAGAATCATGCCACCATGCCCAGCACACCAAGTATATTCTCTTTTTAAATTTGTTTTTATTTATTTGTATTTTATGTATTATTCCTGCATGTATGTAAGTGCACCTGTGTCTTACAGTGCCTGTGGAGACCATAAGAGGGTATCAGTTCTCCTAGAACTGAACTTATGGATGGTTGTTAGCCACCATGTACCATGTGGGTGCTGGGATTCAAAACCGGGTCTTCTGCAAAAGCAGCCAGTGCTCTTAACCACTGAGCCATCTTTCCAGTCCCCCAAATGCATTCTTAATAAGACAAACAAGCAAATACCATCAGAGAGGAAAATTCAAGGTGAAGTTTCTTCTCAAACTTGTGAATCAACTACAGGATATGCAAGACATTGCAGTCTATTACATCACGACATTGTTTATTATGTGAATTTTTTACAATACAAACAAAAAAATACAGATATGCAATATATGGATACAGCTAAATGCAGAATGGTGACTTTTTTCTCTTCAAGAGGCCATGATTCCCATTTCTAGTAAACAAAGAGACTGAATATAGGTAGAAACAGGTTGGTCATTAGCTTCACAATTTGCCTAGAAATGATCTACGAATGTATTTCTCCCCCTGCTACTTACCATAAAGTGTAAAAAGGGAGTTAAAGTAAAGTTTCCTTGTTGGTTTCTACCATATGAAAGATGCTACACTCTATTTTAGCAGGGCCAATATATGGAAAATATCTAAATTAAATGTTATTATAAAAAATGAAGCAGTAATGAGATTCTGGCTAAAAGGGCACTAAATGAGAATAATAATATATATTTAAAGAATTCAAAACAAACAAAAAGGCTGTTATAAAAAAGCTCTGGGTGCACTGTAAGCGTATAGGTTTTTTTTTTCTTTACATGTGTACTTTTAAACAATGGAAGTGTCAAAAAATAGGGTCCACTGTGTTAGACTAAATTACATTATTGTATAGGCTGCACTGAATGGAACCTTTGCATTATAATTATCATAGGGAAGCATAGTTTGCATCATATTATGGCAATTTATCCTCAATGAAAACCTTCCAGAGTCCTTTTATTTTGGAATATTCTGTAATGTACTTAGAAAATAACAGCTCTAAGTACCTTTCTACATTTTCTTTTCCTTTTTTTTTAAATGAAAAAGATGTCTTCAGTTTAATGCAAGAAAACATTTTACTGTTGTACAATCATGATGTCCTTCTTTACCACTGAGTAGAACTCCATGGTGTAAATGTACCACATTTTCATTATGCTCCTCCACTGAGGGACACTTAGGTTGCTTCCATCTCTTAGCACCACACTGAGGCTGGATTCAGGCATTCTCAGACAGGCTGGAGATATCTGGACTCCTGCACCAGAGGGAGGTCACACTGGCTTGCAATATACTTAATAAATATACTTAATAAATTCACTTATTCAACTCTGAAAGTATGGCCATTGGAGATCATTGTCTGAATCGAACAGTTCTATTGGTAAATGTTACTCAGACATTGCTAAGCCACATGAAAGAATCCTGGTAACCATAGGCATGTAAATGTTTGCCATAACTACCTTCCAAAGGTCTTCATTAAAATTACTAAAGAACTGATTTAAAAATCTCTTGCATCATTTTACATCATTCATTTTATATCCTCAAATAAGATATCTGCGGTGGAAAGTCTCATAGCATTAAGCCCACCTAGAAAAGATCAAGTTTCTTACCTCAGTTTTCCATTTGCCATTAAAACCAGCAATACTCAGAAAAATATAGAGACCATTTGTGTACCTTAACCCCAAAGTTATTGTTGGAAATTCAATACAAATTATAAATAAAACAATTAACATTTTATATTCCCAATTAGTTCAAATGTATTACCATTTTCACCAAAACCTACAACCAAATTTAACTAATCTAANCTGGAGATACTGTGCAACAGTGGCAGCCATGTGTGTGTGTGTGTATATATATATATATATATATATATATATCCCAAATCTAATTGGCTTTTAGCTCTCTCCTTGGAGGAATAACTCACAGCGGATGCCACAAGCGTATGCCCTCTAGTTGTTAGGAGATGTTATAAGCCACAATAACTTGTCACCCTTTACAGAGAAACCACAGTTTGTGGATTAGCATACCATTCAAGCATCTGTGTCTATGCTCACAGCTTAGCTTGCCATAATAATTAGTACCACTTAAATGCCTGTACATCCAATTGCTTGTGCTTTGTTAGTAGGATTAAAAAGGTATCACTGGATAAACTGTCAACCCATGAAGGGGATCAAACTGAACAGACTAGAGGCCAAAATGACATCTCCAGAGAAAATAGATGGTTTCGCTTCTCACTAACATGTGCCTCTTTCCCAAAGCCTAGGGAACAACTTGCAGAAGAGGAGGTGTGGTAGAATGTAAGGACTGGGGGGAGATTGGGGTGAATCATGAGACTACAGCAATATAGACTGGACTCCTATTTGATCAACATGCTTGTGCATACAAGCTTCTCCAACTGGACTATGGTAACCTTGGGTTGTTCAAAATGTGGACATAGATATTTGCAAGTTGGTTTTACATGAATGTGACTTACATTCATTGCTTAAGCTTAATAATTTGGCTCACTCCAAAAAAATGCACCAATTACCTAATTGTACAGCAAACTGAGTAAAGTCAATGTTATCTGAAAACAACTGTGCTATTATATTGTAGAATCCCTTAAAAAATAAACAAAAGAGAAAAAAAAAGAAATATGGAATGCTGATAAAAAAATACATCAAAGGTATACTTGCTCACTTCCATGTGCATCAACAGAGGTTGCTTCTTGTTATAATTGCCTATTGAGTACATCAGTAAAAGCTTTATCAACCTTTAAAAAAATAAAATCAGCAACACCAGAGGAAATAACAAAGCAGAGTCTTATTTGAACCTGCTGTATTTGTTTTTAGAGGATCCAGATCAGCATAGCTCTATAAGGGTCACCACTAGTCATATCTACCCTTTGCTAAAACAGACATGTCACAATATATGGCTCCTGCAGCACAAGTCATTCTTGCATCACCTACAACATTGCACAGCTCCGGGTCAAGATGTTCCTGGCTTATAAAGGCCACATAATGGATAGCAGGCCTTCCAGAGTGAATCAACTCTCTGCCCAGTTCCTTTTCTACCAAAGGGAAAGATACAGGGTGTTAGGCTGGGGATATAGCTCAGTTGAAACTGCATGCATGAGGCCCAGGGGTGACTTTTCATCACCACATAGAGTAGTCATGGTGTAAGCACACCACTTTGACAGATCAGAATTTCAGATCATCTTAGAGGCCAGTCTGAAATATATGAGACCCTGACTTACAAATAAACCAACAAAAAGCATCAATAAAAAACACAAAAGATGATAAGACATCTCATTCAATCAGAAATCTCTCTAAATGAATTTTCTTTTGATAAGTAAACCCATTAAAATACAGAGTCCTATTTAGAGTTGTTTTTAATAACTCAATCTCTTTTTTTATAGCTATCACAAGTGAATTTCATATCCATTTTAAATTCTTTAATATTGCAGTTACATCAATTAACATTATGAAGTACTTTTTAATAGAAGCATAAATGAACATTAGCGATTCCTGCTTTTTAAAATCTGATAGAATCAGTTTCATGCCCCACTTCACACCTTCCAGAAACTTGCAATATCATTTCTGAAATGAACTCAAATGTTGAATGACAAATTCTACCTCTGGTTTCAGTAATCCTTGTTGTTTCTTGTATGTTTAGCTCAGTTCTGTGGTTGCTACTGGAACCCAAGAAGTATGTGATGACATATGTTTTCCTGAAGGTTTAGGGAAGAACTTAGTGCTGAGGAGTTTGATTTCAATGACTAAAACAATATGAATTGGGGCTGGAAAGATATCTCAGTGTTTAATAAGGCTGGCTGCTTTTCCAGAGGCCCTAGGTCCAATTCTTACCATTCACGTGGTGGCTAACAATTGTCCATAACTCCAGTTCCAAGGGAATTCAATGGGCCCTTTGACCTCCACAGGCATGTACATACATGCAGGTAATACACTTCATCCACAAAATAAAAATAAAAAATTAAAAGATTTAAAAACTAAAATAAAACAACACAAATTATAAATCCCTGTTCTTGTTTTTTTTTCAAAAACATGTAATTTTCTTTCTTATCTTTCATTCATTTCTTCCCTGCAACTTTCCACCTGCTCTTGTTATACACCTGTCGTGTATTTCAATACGTTTTAACTGATATATAATATATGTGCAGAAATATCAAGAAACATTATACGCAATCTTAGTTTCCTATCCAAAGTACACAAAGTGACTTCTGAGAATCGTTTCTAAAGCAAGCATCTCTCTTGGTTATGTATCTAGAAATAAAACTGTTTGGTATCAGAGCAGGACATTCATCTGTTTTAAACAATTCCAAACAGATATTTTTACTATTTTTAAAATTTATGATTTCAAGTTTCATACAATGTATTTTGATCATGTTTACATGCTCTCCCTTACCTGCATATCCCTCTTACATGGCCCACCCAATTTCATTTATTCTAATATATTTATATGTTATATATAATATGTAAGACATATTAATTATTATATTAGAAACATATACATTAATACATACAGAGTTAAATTTGTGTCCCCAATTGCCCTTTGTTGTGAGTTCATCCACTGGACCCTGATCAACCAACCAAGAGTCTTAAACAAGACTCTCCCCTTCCCAGAGGCCATTGGTTGGCAATAGTTCCTTGGGGAAGATTGGGGTTTCTCACCTACTTCTCCAGGTCTGTGGTGGGATTTTTTTCTTGATTTAGCTTAGGTTGAACTTGTGCATCTCACCATCATTTCTATGAGTTCATGTTTCCCAGATCTCTGGGAAAACTCTCTTTCCTTGCTGTCATCTGCCACCTCTCCACTTCTACAATGATCCCTGAGCCTTGGGAGGTACAAGTTTGATACAGCTGTCCTTTTCAGGGATTAGCACTCTGCAGCCTCTTATCCTCTGCACACTGGCCAGTTGTGGGTTCCTGTGTTAATCACTATCTGCTGAATAGGGAAGCTTCTCTGGTGAAAGTTGGGATATACATTAATCTACAGGTATAACAATAAGTCATTAGGAATCAGTTCAGTACTGTATCTATGTAGCAGAATCAAAGTACTAGGCTCTCCCCTATGGCCTGTGACCTGCCTAACTTCCTAACATTCCTAAACCTGTTATCAATGACAGATATGGGCCCCATCCTATGAAGTAGACCTAAAATCCAGTTAGAACCTGATTAGTCACTTCCATAATATTCATATAATATATGCCCACTATTGCTTAGTGGGCCTTTATTGCCAGGCCAGTGTTGCAGCTTGCAGGATTCACAGCTGGGTAAGGTTGATGGTTACTTTTCTTTCAGGTAGAATGCATAGCACCTTCTATCACTATAGAAGCTAAGTGATGGAATTTGCAGATAAATGGATAGAATTGGAAACTATCGTCATGAGAGAGGTAACTTACTCCCAGAAAGAAAAACATCACAGGTTCTCTCTAATAGCTGGATACTAGCTTTTAAGTCTTAGATATACATGTTTCAATTGGAAAATCCAGAGAGGTCAGGAAACTAATAAATGGCCATGGTTGGGGATGTCCTGGGTGGGGTGGTAAAATGTAGTGATATAAAGGAGGAAAGGAGAATAACAGACTATGATGTGTTAAATGATAGGGAATGGGAGAGCAGGCAGAGGAGAGAGTAAGAGGTGGGATAGCTAACTAAAAGATTTTACAAAAGGCAATATGGAAATCTACCATTATAGAAATTTCTTAACATATATACTTTACAAAAAGAGATTAAAAGGAGCTCTCATTTTGTATCAGAGTTCTAGTTGCACTGACTCCTCATCAACATTGGTATTTTTTCCAGTTCACCTTTAGCTGTTTGGTATACTTTATCACATTGATTACACTTAATATAAAAGGGGGGCAGGGTGCTGGAGAGATGGCTCTGTGGTTAAGAGCACTGGCTTCTTTTGCAGCAGATCCAGATTTGGTTTCTAGCACCCACTTGGTGGCTAACAACCATCTGTAACTCCATTTCCAGGGGATCCGATGCCCTTTTATGACCTCCATGGGCACTGCATGAGATGAGTGCACTTAACACACACACACAAGCAATACATCCATACACATAAAAATAATTTTTTAAAGAGGCAAATAAAAAGGAGTTACCTTATACAGGGGCAGTGGGGATGACACACTTTCTAGGCACCATAGGGTGGCAAAGTACAAAGCTAATGCCAGGAATGTTCTCCTCCTTGAGAAGCTGCTGAGGAGTCTCAGAGACCCTTAAACAATACTGGTTATTGACCCTCCTCTCAGTCTCTCAGTTACCCACCAGACCAGCAGAACTTCACAGTTAGACCTTACTGATGAAGATACTTTATACATGAGGCGTAGAACAAGGAGAAATTGAGCTGGTGCTGACTTCAAACCTTCATCTCTACTGGCCAAGCTGGGTTTGTTTTTTTGTAGCTTTACTCTCATTTTGTGTCAGAATTCTACTTTCACTGAATCCTTATTAACATTGGTATTTTTTCCAGTTCACCTTTAGTGTGTGGCATACTTTATCACATTGGTTACATTTTATTTCCCTCATGATCCCCTCCTTAGGGGAAGTCAAAGTGATATATTATTAAATTTATTAATCCAGAGACTTTCAGGCCTGGAGACATGATTCTGCCTGATGATGGCCTCCAGCGGTCATTTCCATCCTTCACTAGAACACAGGTGCACAATGCTGACTCCTGGCTTCTGTAAGACATGAGTTCTGGCTCTCTGAGTATGCATGCAGACCTGAGATTAGATCTTAGTACTCACATGAAAAGCTCGGTGTGGCCCAGCACAGTAAGGGAGAGAGACAGAAGGATTGCTGGGCTTCCTGAACATCGGCTTAGCTCCAATTCAGTAAGAGACCCTGTCTCAAGGAAATAACTTAGACAGGGATAAAACAAGACACCTGAAACCTTCCTCTGGCCTCCACCTTGGACTGGTACCCATACCTGCACTCACATGTGTACCTACATCACTCACATATACACCACACACATACAGTCACACACAAAAACAAAAAGAAAAATAGAGACAATGCCTTTAAAACCATCAGTTTATTTAAAAGATAAACATTTCTTAGAATTTATCAAAACTGCAACACATGCATTACCACCACTAAACCCTCAAACACCAAGTCAAGGGATGCATGAACCATATACCTGAGATTTAAAAAAAATTTTTTTTTCTTTTTTTAAAAATAGAAGAAGGTTAAGAAAAATCATATCTACTGGATCAATCAATACAAAAGTGATTAACTCAGATATAGAAAATAGACTTACATTAGATGAAAAATCAATATCTAGCCAGGTGCTATACAAAAGAAATAGGCTCCAAAGAGCAAACCAGATAGTGAAGAAAAATGGGCAAAGAGATAACAAAGACATACGAATAAAATGAAAAAAAATGTTTCTAATATTAATCCCAAAGTCAAATTCAAGGAAGCAGAAATTCAAGGGTTACAATTTTTTTTTTTGCACAAAAGATACCATCACTGGTAATTTTAATAAGCCACAAGAAATTTAGCTAATATTGATAAAAAATCATAAATTGCATCCCAACATATTTAACTCAAAGTAAAATAACAAATCGTTCCAAATTATGTACTTAGTAGTATTTATCTTTGTCAGGAGTTGATATTATATTTTGTCGAATGGTTTATATGTATCCCCTGAAAGTTTGTAGGCTTTCTTTCTTTTTTGAGGTTTATCAATATAATAAAATTGACTTTCCAGTGTCAAACTGAGTCATGATATTTTTTTCTGAACATTATTGCATTTTCCATGCTACCATCTGTGCTAGATTGTCTTCATCCAGCTCATGCCTTCAATGGCCCACTTAATTTTCATCTTCATACTTTCTTTGCTCCCACATTTTGGCTAGTTAAAACAGTATATTTGTGAGTGAGTGTGTGTGTGTGTGTGTTTATACACTCTTGTGGTGGGTAGTGTTGTGAACTTGACAAGATTTAGAATCACCTAGAAGAGAAGCCTCTAGGTACACCTAGAGGGATTATTTAAGCTCTGTGCATGCTTCTGAGGGATTGGGTTGACTAGGTTAATGGAGGTGGGAAGACCTTGCCTAAAGCTGGGCAGTACCATTCCCTGGGCTTGGGTCTGCACTGTATAAAAAGGTGGAAGTTAACCAAGCACAAGCATTCATCACTCTTCACATCCTGATTGTGGATTTGATGAAGCCCTCTCCTAAAGCTGGGCAGTACCATTCCCTGGTCTTGGTCCTGGACTATATAGAAAGGAGAAACCTAACCAAGTACAAGCATTCATCACTCTTCACATCCTAATTGTGGATTTGCTGTGATTAGAGGTTTCAAACTCCTCCCACTTTGATTTCCTAGCTTTGATAGAGTAACTTTCAACCATGAGCCAAAACAAATCCTTGCTCTTTTAAGTTCCTTTATCACAGTAATAGGAAAATAATCTAAAATACCTGTAGACACTATTTATATTCAAACTTCTAAGGGCCACTATTTGAGGGGAATGTTTCTAAGTCCAGAAAAGAATCAGAATCTGTGAGAACATTAAGTATAAATATCAGAGACCTTCATGTGGACAAAAATCCAATCACATTTGATTTCCTGTTATAGATAAGATGATACATGTGTATTTAACGCATTTGAATATTATAAGACAACTTAAAGAATACTGCTCTTGTAGCTCCTCCCACTTTCCCTTCACGCCACCTTCCAGTTGTTGTGTCACAACACTATTTCTATATTACCAGAGTTTTTGGTCTTAATATTCTCAGTTCTGATCATAATTTCCACATTTTTTAGAATCCTTCCAGTTGTTGTGTCACAACACTATTTCTATATTACCAGAGGTTATGGTCTTAATATTCTCAGTTCTGATCATAATTTCCACATTTTTTAGAAGTATTTCTATATTATAAATGATTTACTGCTATCTAGCTTGAAAATCTGTCTTCTAAATTCAAGTGTTAATCTTTCTATAGTTAATGCAGTTGCTGACAAAAGTACAAGTGAGTACTTGTTACTTCTTTCCTGTTTTTCTAAGCTGATCTCAGGTCCATATTTCGACCTTTTGTCATCTGCTAGGTTGAACATTTTATGACCCATATTGCCTCCTTTGTTGAATTTCTATATCTCCTAGAACTTTTTTTCTTCCTCACCTTATTCTTGTAGTGACTCTAATTATAAGCAGGTAAGGCTGATTGATGTCATAGGTGGCACTGATGTCCTGCCAGATTTCAAGACACTCTGCATTTCTTCTTGGATGATTTATAGTGATTTGTCCTCAAATGCCACCAATCTTGTCCCTTGGAACGCATAGGGAGTTACGTATAGAGACCCCATAGCTGTCATACTTAATGATGAATTACTTAAAATTTCTACCCAGAACCCTCCTAGCTAGGGAAAAGTACAAGATAGGCACTGCTAAAATTAGTAAGCCAAGTTTTCAAAGGAAAAAAAAAAAAACAGTCAATTGTATGTAAATAATGCCTAAGTAGGAGATAATATCACAAAACAATTCTACCAGGAAGTATAAAAAACATGTTTAAACAAAAGTATAAAATATCTTTTTAAAAATGTTTTATTTATTTATTTATTTATTTATTTATTTATTTATTTATTTATTTGTATGAATGTACTGTCTGCATGCAAGTTTGTGGCACCCGTGTCCTGAAATGCCATGGAGGTCAGAAGAGGGTGTCAGATTCCCCTGGAACCTGAGTTCTCCTGGAATTGGAGTTACAGACGGTTAACAAATGATTTATTAGCCACACTAAAAATATAAAATGTTGAGAGAAATCAAATAAAAATAAATGAAAAGTAGACTATGTTCACATATTAGGAAACGATTATTTTTCAACGGATAAATAAGTAAAGAAAATTGGGTGGGCATAAACCTGGGAGGAGTTGGGGTAGGGATGACAGACATGATCAGAAGAAAAAGATAGAGCAAAGAACTGAATAGAGACTTCACAGAGGAAGAATTAGAGATGGTTGAGAAACATCTTAAAAACTGTTCAACATCACGAATAATTAGGGAAATGCAAATTAAGACCACTCTAAGATATCATCTCACTCCAATAAGACTGGCCAGGATCAAGAAAACAAACAATATCAAGTGCTGGAGAGGTTGTGGGGAAAGAGGAACACTCATGCATTACTGGTGGGAATGTAAACTTGTATAGCCATTATGGAAAGCAGTGTGGAGAACCCTTGGAAGACTCAAAATGAGCCTGCCATTTGACCCAGTCATACCACTCCTGGGTATATACCCACAAGACTCATCTTACTGCAGAAATACATGCACAGCTATATTTATTGCAGCTCTGTTCACAATAGCAAAAAGCTGGAACCAACCCAAATGCCCCTCAACTGATGAGTGGATAGAGAAAATGTGGTACATGTACACAATGGAATTCTATGCAGCAGTAAAGAAAGACAACATCATGAACTTTGCAGGTAAATGGA
>VZQC01007823.1:433754-517602 GCA_009823505.1 Rhizomys pruinosus | reverse complement strand
GGTGAACTTCTGCTCAAAACAGTCAACTTCCCCATGGAAAATACTGAGAAAGACTGAGAGATGGAAAGCATGTTTGGCAGAATGCATGAGCTCTGGTGGGGTGGGGGAATGAGCGGGAACACGGGTCTAGATTTGTTAAAAATAAACAAATAAAATTTATGTGAAAAAAATGTTTTATTTTTGAGAGTTATGAGAGCTTTGGGGTGGTGTTAACTAGAAAACAAGAGCATTGTTGTCATGAAAATACTGAACCCACAAGAAGAAATTTTCCAGCAGAGTCAAGAAAGCTAGACTTGGTCTTAGATACCCATGCTGAAGTGACCATTACCCAGATTTTGACTGACCCCGAACTTCCATGTCCTCTTTAAACTGCTGCCTTAGGCCTTGCTGAGCTCTCCAGCTGCAGCTGTGGGCTCCATCACTGCTTGCTCAGCCTCTCAGCTTCCACCTGAGGAAATGTTTATGTGTTTAAAGCCAAGAGTTTTCAATAAGCCCTGCTTAAACTTTGCTGCAGTCTCATAACCAGCCTTAAGAATATTCCAATGGAGGATAATCCTTTTCACAGTTCCTATGTCTATTAGTCAATTAAAGAAAGCAATTGGGCTGGAGAGATGGCCTAGCGGTTAAGAGCAACGACCGCTCTTACAGAGGACCCGGTTTTGATCCCCAGCACCCACATGGCAGCCGAGAACCGTCTGAAACTCCAATTCCAAGAGAACTCCAGTTCCAGGGGAATCCGACACCCTCTTCTGACCTCCGCGGCATTGCACGACACGGGTGCACAAACTTGCATGCAGACAGTACATTCATACACATACGGAAATAAATAAAATTAATAAAAATAACTTAAAAAAATAAAGAAAGCAGTTATACCAGTTTTATGAGCAAATATTGATCTCCTTGAGTCAAACAAGACTCCTCCATCAGCATCAGCTACAACTCACCTGCCTGGAAATACTGTGCAGCAGTGGCAGCCATATGTCTGTATATCCCAAATCTAATTGGCTATTAGCTCTCTCCTTGGAGGAATAATTCACAGCTGTTTCCACAAGCTTACATCCTCTAGTGGTTAGGAGATGTTATAAGCCACAGTAAGACCTTGTCATCTTTTACAGAAAAGCTATAGCTCATGGATTAGCATACCATCCAAATATCTGTGTCTATACCAACGTAACCTACCATAACAATTAGTACTGTTTAAATGCATGTATATCTAATTGCTTGTGCCTCATTAGTAGGACTGAAAGGTTATTCCTGGATAAACTGTCAACCCATGAAAGGAAACAGCCTGAACTGATCAGAGCCCAAAACAACATCTCCAAAGAAAGTAGACTATTTTGCTTCTTGCCCACTTGTGCCCCTTTTCTAAGCCTAAGGAACAATCTGCAGAAGAGGGGGGCATCGTAGAATGTAATGGTTGTGATTGGGGAGAATAGTGAAACTACAGCAATATAGACTGGACTCTTCTTTGATCAACATGATTGTACATACAAGCCTCTCTAGCTGGATGGTGGGAGTCTTGGACTGTGTGGGTTTGGGCATAGCTGCTTGCAAATTGGTTTTATATGAAGGATGCTTGTATTCACTACTTATTGTTAAAAAATCAAATAAAAAATAAATTGTATTTCATGAAAAAAAAAACAAATACAAAAAAAATGACCTGAAACATAAAAAAGGAAAGAGTGGGAAAGGACTAGAGGCAAGGAGAGGAGGTGGGAAATTCTTGCCACAGGCAAGACAGGTCCCGAAAGACCTTGGAGAGAAAGGGAAGCAGAGGAGAGAGCAAAAGAATGAAGGAGAAGTGTGACGCTTACTCCCAGGGCATTTTAAAATCTTTATACTGTTCTTATGAAGAAAAATAGAATATTCCAATGAAGCTGGGCGTGGTGGCGCACACCTTTAATCCTAGTACTCGGGAGGCAGAGGCAGGCTGATCTTTGTGAGTTCAAGGCCAGCCTGGTCTACAGAGTGAGTTCCAGGACAGCTGGGGCTATAGGGAGACCCTGTCTTTAAAATATAAAAAAAAAAAAAAAAAAAAAAACCACCCAGAATATTCTGATGAAAGTGTGGTGGTGGTGTACAATAGCCTTGGGAGGTGGAGGGAGGAGAAACAAGAATTAAGATCACCCTTGCATAGTGATTTTTAGGCTGATCTGGGCTACATGAAATACTGTCTCAAAAACAATAATAAAGCCAGGTATCATGGCCCATGCTTTTAAGCCAGATACTTGGGAGGCAAAGGCAGGCATATGAAATCAAGGCCAATCTGGTCTATATAGTAAGTTTCAGGACAGCTGGGACTACAGATGCCAGGAAGGAACTTACTCAAATAAACTTACAGCAATGATGACACCATGTACAAGACCCATGCAAACTTAAACCAATCAAAAACCCAGCATAGAAGTGGTTAAATGGGTAAGAAGCCCCAACCTTAGCTGAGAAACTATTGCAACTAATCACTACTGGGTGAAGAAGAGTTGACCATCTTTAAGGGAGTAACCCTAGATAGGTTGAACAGGCTCCAGTAGATGAACTCATGCCCCAGGGACATTTAGGAACACAAATTTGACTCCATAGCCATTAACGTGTGACAGAATGCATAAAATCTGGAAGGAGGTATGGGGCTATACAGAAAGGGGAGGGGGTCTAAAATAGGATCAAGGTGTATGGTATTAAATGCACAGTTTTTTAAGCCTGACATGAGATCAAGTGATCAAAATAAGTTCCTCGAAGTCTCCTCTCACATTGAGGATTTGGCCCTGTTTTATCAGGGGGAGTAAACAGACTATGAGTGCTGTCTGTGGATGCTGCAATGAATGCCCTCCCACTCTGAACACACACCCTGAGCCTGGGATGCCCTGTCAGTCACAGGGACGAACACCAGCCTCCCATCAGATCAGAAGCTGCTTGGAGACTTCAGATAATTATCTATCTGATATAAGATTCTATGTTCAGTGTATACAATTCTTAAGGACTATTTAGATGTGATCTCCACCATTAAATCTTGTTTGAGCAATTAGAAATGATTTATTTAGCAAAACCTTTGACATGCATTTGATGGTCTTAATGATTAAAGAAAATGCCCATGAAAAGAATGTCAACCAATTTGTGCTAATATATCAAACTACCTAAGACTATTTTTTACTGATGTTTTGGTTTTTTGAGACAGGGTCTTGCCATGTAGATCAGGCTAACCTCAAACTTGCAATGATCCTCTGGCCTCTGCCTCCTTAGTGAGCCACCATGCCTAGTTCAGACTAGCTTATTTATATACAACAAAACTGTATTTCTCACAGTTCTGGGGATCAGTGTACCAGCAGGTCTAGTTACCTGGTGAGTACCGCTCTGTGCTTCTAAGATGGTGCTTTACTGTCACATTCTCTCAAGGAAGAGAATGCTGTGTCCTCACATGGTGGAGCTAAAAGGAGGCCAATCCCACACTGCTGGTTGCATATAGCCTCTTTTACAAGGGAAGAAGCCCTCGTCACCTAATTGCCCTTTAATTTTATCACACTTGCTGCTAAATTTCAACCCCTGATTCTTGGTGGGATGCATTCAAATGACATTGCATGATTTACTATACCATTGTAAACAATTAGCACTGGTGCTAAAACTGCCTAAAGTATACTATTAAGTTCTGTGTAAAAATATTACCCCATAACAATTGTGACTGCTCCACCAGCCTTAGCTCAGAATGATATACACTGAAAAAGTAAGGACTAGAGATCTTCCTTTACAAATAGTCTAATATTTATGGTTGTAATTATGTTTTACTTTGACTTGGAATATAGCCATGATTATGAATAGTTCTCATGAGCATCTCCATAGGTAAGGAATACTTACATCTAATTTTAGACTGTAAATCCAAACATCAGAGGTAAACATAAAATTCTTATCTTAGCAGCAAACCAGATTTGTTTAAGTCTTGTGGAGTTCTTGAACTCGAAAGCTACTAAGTACACCTTTATCTGTCCAGCTTTGAGGGTGTCTGTGCCTTTGACTAAAACTACTGAGGCATTTGTTTAAACAGGGCTGTTGTTGCAAGTAGGAAGTTTTTATTTCTAGTAAATTATTTTTTCTGGAACACATGGCAGAAATAATCCTTCAGTGTCAAATCTTTTTTTTTTTTTTTACTCTCCCAATGAATATAAAATCGCATGTCTCTGTTCACCATTATCATCTTGTTAAATTCCTGTACATAGTCAGGTTCCATGGGATCCTGGTAGCATCACAGGTTATTTTCATTGGTGGCATTTGAGTCCAATTTAATATACACCGTGTAGCAAAGTAGGGCCCTATAATCCTGTTTCCCACTCCTTGATTACATTGAAAACACAAAGGCCACTTCCTTATACCAAAGAGCAGAAATATTTGAGTGCACATTAGGTGTCTCAGAGGTCAGGCATACCTTGAGGTCATCTTATTCTTTCTTAAAGGATTCTAATTATTTATATCAGGAAGAATATATCTGTGACATTTGATTACTAACTGGTTGAATTAAATATGCTCCTTTCACCAAGAAACAGTTAAAAAACTGCACCTATTCAAATAAATTTGTTTCTATTCCAAAGTATATTTATGTAAAGGTGATGACAGAAATGAGTATCCTGACTGGAAAGGGGCTTATCACTACCTTTAAACAACATAATGTCCATGGAAAGATACTGTATGGTATTCTGCAATAGGTGTACATACATCTAACTCACTTTTACGTAATTTATTTTATTCTCCATGACAGTAAAAATAGTGAAGGAAAAGAATTGTTAACCTGTTATCGTTTCCCCTTGGTTGTTATAAATATAAATAGCACTTTTAAAAATTTTATTTATTTATTTTTTTAATCAAATATAGACCCGTGTTAAATAGCACTTTTTAATACCAGTGGCACAACACACTACTGTATTGTTAGAAGCTATGTGCTGCTTTGCAAAGAATTTGTTCAAGTGTCAAAACTTGCCAGTACGTTAATAAAAGAGTATATTCTGGCTTAGACATTTTCACTTTTATTCAGTTATATATCCTTAAATTGACAAGAAAGAATGAGAATTACAGATATAAGCATGACTTATCTTAACCTGTGGGCTACTAATTCTATGAACTCATCTGACCCCATAAAGAGTCATGGAGTCTGAATAGTCTGGCAAGCTCCCGTTATAAATCCCCCATATCGATCCTTCCTAATGCTTTCTTTTATAAAAGATCTTCCCTTTGTACAATTGTGCTTCATGATTTTTCCTGAGGAGACTTGAACAAACTTTAACCCACCCCAGGTAGGGTACCATCAATATACCAAAGAAACCATTCACCTAAGTCTAGCTTAGTGAACTAGTGACTTGACGGGAATTACTTACAGAAGAATGGGTGACATAAAGGCAAGTGCGTTAATGAAATGCTCTCTCTGGTATGGGTGATAGTTCATGAAGGCTGCATCCCTAAGCTTCCTTCACAACTTGCAGGCAACTCCTCTCACACAGAATGTATTCATTTAAACTCTTAAGCGAGGTATTTGCTATTCCAGAAGATGCTTCTACAAATCTGTAAGACACTCGAAGGATAGCATTGTGTAATGAAACCTTCTTACAGGTGGGCTGCAGAATCTCTGAAGGACCGCCATCATCCATTGCTAGTGAATGTCAATTAGACTTGTGTGGCTAACAAATTAATGCTAGGGAGATTCAGTGGCTATGAAAAGATGTTTTATCAATTGTTTCATAAGAAAAGCAATATTGGAGAATAGGGAAATGACCTGTTGGTAAAGCACATGCTTCACAAACATGAAAAAATGAGTTTGATTCTGTTTAAAAGCTGGTCATGGAAACCTATCATTTAATCCCAGAGCTGGGAAGAGAGAGACAGATTTTCTAGTGTTGCTGGCTGGCCAGTCTAGTCCATGTGGTGTGATCCAGCCAGTGAGAGAAGACCCTGTCTCAAAAACAAGGTGGATGGCTCCTGAGGAATGACACCAAAGTTGACCTCTGGCCTCTACAGTCATGCACATATGTGTGCTATGAATTTGCACCTATATACATACATGTAACCACACACCTAAACACACACACACACACACACACACACACACACACACACACACACACACACGGAAGTCCCTATCCTATCTAGCACTCGTAATCCATAGACATTCTCTGAGAGCCATCTTGCCTCCTCCTCCTCCTCCTCCTCCTGGCAGACTGTTGCTACCCTAGAGGCACTGTGCATCCCTTAGTCAATTGTCTCAGCAAGGTTGGTTTGGGCTGCTCAATTTGACTCAGGCCCAAGGATTCCATTACTGTAGCCCACCCTGCCTGCCTCAGGAGCCAGCCCACCAGTTCTGACAGGACCCACTGTGGGCCTCACTGCTCCATCACCCCAACCTGAGTACTGGCAATCTTCACTGACAGCATGGTAGAAATGTAACTGTATGTTATGAAAAAATAATTGGCTAACCCTGGAAAAAAGTTTGTTTTGCACTTGTGTTGTTTAACATTGCTTATTTCTTCTATGAATGGTGGTTGCTCTGGCTTTAAAGCTTTCCAGAACTCCAGTAGTATATAATTTGGTTTTCTGTTATTTTTCCCCTTAAGAACTCCAGCTCAACAAAAACCTTGTCATATCTGCCTTTCAGGGAAGTACTGGTTACCCTTTATCATAAATTTCATACAACCCAGAGTTACCTTGGAAGGAGGAAATCTCAGGAGAAAATTTAATTATTAAGGCAAGAGAAAACCCAAAAGTCCCCAATATTGTCCTGTAAAAGTAAGCATCTTTCCTGGACTTCTGTAGAATACTTGCCTAGAAAATATATAAGATGGGAAAAGTTTATGTTTTGCTACAGTGTGGATCTACCTTTAAACTTTTTTTTTTGTCTTTTCAAGACAGGGTCTCCCTGTAGCCCCAGCTGTCCTAGAACTCACTCTGTAGACCAGGCTGGCCTTGAACTCACAAATATCTGCCTCCTGAGTGCTAGGATTAAAGGCATGCGCCACCATGCCCAGCTTTTTTGTTATTATTTTTTATGTGTGTGAGTGTACTGTCTGCATGTAGGTTGATGCACCTGTGTTGTGCAATGCTGCGGAAGTCAGAAGAGGGCATCAGTTTCCCCTGGAACTGGAGTTAAAGATGATTCTTAGCTGCCATTTGGGTGCTGGGAATCAAACCCAGATCCTCTGTAAGAGGAGTCCGTGCTCTTAACCACTGAGCCATCTCTCCAGCCCCAAAACTTTTAATATTTACTTCAAAAACTAGGTGTTAAGCAGGACACAATGAAAAATAACTATTAGCCTGAACTTAGGAGATAGAGCCAAGAGGATTGGAAGTTCAAGTTCGTTCTCTACTTCGCAGTCCAGGCAGACTGGGCTATGTAAGACTTGTCACAAACAAATTAAAAGCACCTAGCTTCCTCGATGACTATGATTAAATATTTATCAAGTTGGTGACAGGAATGACAATATATAATTCCACAACGGCTAAGATAATACCTGTTCTGTCCTCATGATATTTAAAATCTCGTAGTAAACACTGGAGGAAACAGAATTTACATGAAGTATAACATTCAGGCACAACCAGATATTCTCATGAGTAACCTTGACAATTTACTTGAGTGGTGGATTGGGAAGTGCCTGGGAGATTTGTAAAGTTCACTTCGGGGCATGTCCGTGAAGGCATTTTCATAGAGGATTAACTAAAGGCTTGGGGCTCTAGTGGGATAAAATCGGAAGAAGCGAAAGCCAGCTAACGCAGGCAAGCGAGTGAATTCACGGCTGCTGTCACCACCCAAGCACTTCAGATTGCAACTTCGTCAGAATTTCACTGTGGACTCCTACCAATGATTCTCCAGAGAGCGTCCTAGCTTCAGGCTAGAGCTGCATCGCCGGGTTCCCTGGTCCACGGCTTTCAGCTTCCTGAACTGAGCAACTGTGGCTTCTGTGGTCTTCTATCCTGAAAATCATCACTGTGAGGTTATCTAGCCTGTGATCGTGTGAGCCAGTCTAATAAATGACCTGCTATTGATTCTTTCCTTTAGAGAATCCTAATACAGGTGCCAAATAGCTTTCCACATCATGAGATTTTTGAGTTTATTATAAGAATTATGAGGATGCATTGAAGAGTTTTAATGTGAAGGATGACTTTAAAAAAATATGAGTTTTGAAAAATTGTTTTAAGCAGTAGATAAATGTTGGGTTGTATATGGTAATGACAAGATAGAGGGAGAACAACTGGGGACCTACTATATTGACTCAGATGAGAGAGAATACAGGCCTGGGAGACAATCACAGCATGTAGTATAGGGCCTGGAAACGTAAATTGATTGAAGAAACATCCAGGAGTTATACGAAAATGCAGGAATTGATTGGATATGTGAAATGCAGAAGAGAGTCAAAGATGACTCTAGCCTTTAAGGTCTTGGGAACTGGTGTGCTGTATATTGGTGACAGGGTAGAGGAGGGGGCATAGACTCAACTGGTGGTTTTTGCTTGAGACATGTTAGATTTGATCTGTTGATGTGACCTTTGCAGACATGCCCCGTCAGCTAACAGAGACACAGGTTTGAAATCCAAAGGAAAGGTCTGATCTGAAAATGAAGACTGAAGCATTCTCAGAATGTGGATTCCAAATGCACTCACAGGGGCGTTAAGTGACCCTGATTCAGCTATAAAATGGAAGACGAGCTAGATGGAAACTCGACATGATTTCTCTAATTTTCCAAGTTCTTTTTATTTTAATGCTAAAATCACTACATAAAGGATATTTTATTAGTGAACTGACATAGTGAGCTAGATCATAAATAGTAAATTGAAACATTAACTGTATTCTAATAATTCCTCCAACAAAGCAGGAGACACAGTAACATACACATTTCACACAGGGTAAGAATTTTATAAGGTGAAAAAACATCTTCACAATGTCTATGAACATCTTAAGGAAAGTAATTTCTATGCAAAATACAAAAAGCTCATCCTTAGATGTCTATGCTGAATCTAGCAGAAAAATAAGTTCTGTATTATTTGACACATTTCAGATACACTTATTTTTGTTGACTTCTTAATCTGTATAATTGTAATTTTGGGGGGGGTCTTTTTTGAGACAGGTCATTGTTTTCATTCTTTGTCAGCATTCCAATAGTATAGTCCACTTCAAGACCAGTCTTTTATTTAAGTCATGAAAATAATTTAATAGGAGCTGTAGTATGAATTTTAAATATGTCCACAAAAATAACATTATAAGTCAATATGACACTCATGTTGAATATATCTAAACTGTAAGGAATATATTAACAAATTCTGTCATATTTACAAAAATATACTTAAATTGAAAATACTTTAATGGAATCCATATAAATTCTATTTTAACATCTCATTTACCTTTTATTTTGTGAAGATAATAGATTTTAGCATCTTTGGTTGGGTACTATTGAAATTATATTCATAAAGGGATTAAATGAAAAATACTAGAGAATCTAGATTCAACTATTTATAGTTATACTTATATTCCTATTCACGGTGTCCAAAAATATAGATGATTATTTTGAAAAGAGAAAACACATGATTTTTTTTTGAAATTTCAAAGTGGAATGGTGCCAATGTTTCTAGGATTTTTTTTTAACAGATGGGCCCACTTTGATGAAATTCTATTTCTATTTATAGTGAATAGGTCTATGGAAGATAGGCTCCAATGAAAATAATCTTGCAGGCTGTGTGAACATGATAGAACTGTGTGGCTGGGCAAACTTACTTACAACTAACTCTAAAATGTTACTAAATGCCACAAAATTATTTTCTTGTCTGATTTTGGTCTTAATTTTGCTCCCACCAAGGAATGGTAACAGAAGTTATAAAGGTCTAAATTTTTATGAAAATTAACAATAAGTAAAAGGATTAAGTTGCTTACTTGCTATCTAAATATTTTGTACATAAAGCAGGAATGACTCAAAAGAAGTAATGAAGTAATGGTTGACATGTCTTTTAAGTCTGAGCATTTCAGTCTTTGATCCTGAATCAAACATTTTTTTTTTTTACAAAAAAACATGCATTTGTGGTGTGTGTGGGTATGCATACTGTATATTAAGGATTTCCTTCATCATTACCAAAATATTAATCATGTACCAAATTTCACTTTATCCTTTAGAAGTTATCTTAAAGCCATTCCATTAGTTTACAAACAATGTTTATCCATAGCATTCTCATTTGGATGGAGAGCCTACAGCTCCCTAGAGAAACTAATGTTTTGCAGCTTTTCATCAGGCGAGAGGGTAGCAGTGAAGTCCACAGCTTCCTGGCGCAGGTTTACTGTGCTTCGAAAGTTGGCTTCACCTCCACTATTAGCCATGCTGACGATGTTAATCCTGTTGTTCAAGTTTCCTTCCCTCTGGGAAAACAGTCAAAAGTATTTATCTCTTCTCCTCACATTTGAACCTACCAGCAAAGCATCAGGAATCCAACCATTGTATCACCTCATCTTTGGAATTTTCTGATTTTCACCTCAGTTCTCCCAGCCAGTTTTGCAGAAATTACTCTTTAATTCAGATGCACTTAGTCCATTAAACGGGAGGTCAACATGCACTGGCAAGCAAACCTTCCCTCACCAGACTGACGGCTCTGGCCGGAATTCATCCATATTGTTTCACACCTGCCTTCTTAGACATTGGTAGCCTCTGAGAAGGAGTCAGTGGGACCATTACTCCTTTTAACTTCCAGGTTCTTTTTAGCCTTGAAGGTCATGGATACCTCTGAGTGAATGGCGTCCAGCCTCTGCTCACAACGGAAGGCTGAGAAGAAAGCCTTTCTGTAGTTGCTGTTCATCCAGCCATAGAGGAGGGGATTGGCAAAAGTCGAGCACATGGCAATAATGTGGAACACTGTGAAGATGAGCTTGTACTCCTTCAGGTCCAGCACCTGACTGTCGATGTCCACAGCGAGTTGGAAAGCATGGAGGGGTAGCCAGCTAACGGCAAACACCACCACCACGCACACCAGCATTTTGGTTGTTTTGTGCCTTCGCTGATGGTAATGGTCACCTGCAGCTCCAGGGCTGACGTGGTTCTTTAATTTACTCCAGATGCGGATATAGGAGAAAGTTATGATGCCCAGAGGCAAAACATACAGGATGAGCAAGGAGGAGAGGCTGTAGATGGTACCATACATGCTCTTCTCCTCCCCAGGCCACTTCTCAGTGCAGGCCACAATCTCAAAGTCTGGAATGATCTCAATCAGCGAGTACTCCCGGAAGATGGCCAGTGGACTTGCCAGCAGGGCACTGATGCCCCAGGCTAAGCCAATGATTAGGAAGCTGATTTGCTTAGAGATCTTGCTGTCTAGGTGGTAGACGATACAGCGATGGCGGTCCAGGGCAATGACTGTCAAGGTGATTGTGGATACTTGTACTGCCAGGCCCTGAGCATAGGGTACCAGGTGGCACAGGACAGGACCCATTTTCCACTCTCCCATTAAGGTATAGGTAAGAGTGAACGGCAGGCACAGAGTGTTCACCAACAGATCCGCCACAGCCAGGTTGGCAATGAAAAAGTTGGTTACTGTGCGCATGCTCTTGAATTTTATCACCACGTGGATCACTAAGGAGTTGCCAACTACCCCCAACAAGATGATGGAGCAATAAGCCAGTATGAGGACCACCTGCACCTCAATCAGCTTGGTGCTGTCTATGAGCTCAGGCTCGGGATCAGAGCCCATCTCACCTTTAGGAGTGGTATGTCCTGGCCCATAGGATTCCACCTTTGCCTCTACTGTCTGATTTTCATCCGCCTCTGCACCTACTGGACCCATCCTCTGCACGGTTGCACTTGTTCTCCAAATACCACAAGAATCTACAATAAAAAGAACACATATGAAACCACAATGAAATGATTAATTTGGGCTGCGCTCTTTCATATAGATGTGTGCTGATCTCTTGTGTTGCCTAATCTAACATGAGAATTAAGTTGATTCATAACTGCATCAATGAAACCAGTTTTTTAAAATATATCCTATAGGGGCTGGAGAGATAGCCTAGCAGTTAAGAGCACCGACTGCTCTTGCAGAGGACCTGGGTTCGATCCCCAGCACCCACATGGTGGCTAAGAACCGTCTGTAACTCCAATTCCAGGAGAACTCCAGTTCCAGGGAAATCCGAGACCCTCTTCTGACCTCCACGGCATTGCACAACATAGGTGCACAAACCTACATGCAGACAGTACATTCATACACATACAAAAATAAATAAAATTTTTAAAAAAGTTAAAAAATATATATCCTATGAGAATAAGAATGCATTTTTTTAAGCCGGGTGTCACGGTGCACACCTTAATCCCAGCCTTTGGGATGCAGAGGCAGGCAGATCTCTGTGAGTTCAAGGCCAGCCTGAGTCTACATAGCAAGCTCCAGGTCAGCTGGGGCTACAGGGAGACCCTGTCTCAAAAATACCAAAAAAATGCATTTTTTTTTCTGTACAAGAGACTATCATTTTGAGTTCCACCAAGTGCATTCCAGTATTAATGCACAATGGCTATAATATAATAATGGCTATAATAGACTTTTATCAATTTTATAACTGCTACAAATTCACTAAATTAATTTTTAAGGGATGTTTTCCCTCTTAACTGTTCTAAACTTATAAATCCATACCAACACACTGTATAGAAAAGGGAGAAATTACTGTGTTGAATGACCTCATTTTAGGAGTATAAAATATGACAGAGTAGATTCTTGTGTGTGTGTGTGTGTGTGTGTGTGTGTGTGTGTATGTGTGTGTTTGTGTATGTGTGTGTGTGTTTGTGTGTATGCAGGTGCACAAATGTGTACACATATGTGGAGGGCATTGTACTTCATGTGCCATTCCCCTCAATTTTTGAGACAGGGTCTCTTGCTAGCCTGAAACTCACCAACTTGACTGGGCTAGCTGACCAGGGAGCCCCAGGGATCTGCCTATCCCTATCTCTTCAGCGTCAGGATTACAAGCACACAGCTAGGGTTAAAAATGGTGGATCTTTGTGAGTTCAAGGACAGCTGGGGCTTCAGGGAGACCCTGTCTCGAAAAAGACCAAAAAATGGAACTCCACATAGACAAGTTTATTTAATGTTCTATGCAACATGGAGAACTATACAAAGACACTGCACTAAAAATATATCCAAGTCTTAACCCAGCCCCAAATTTAGAAGTTTGGGTATGTTTTTTTCCTCCTGCCCCATACCCCAGTGTTGACTTCCTGTATGATCTACTCCACTCAGTGCATTAATTCAAAGCCCTACAGTTTAAAGATGATTCAAATATCTCGGGCTTTCTTTCTTTCTTTCTATTTATTTATTTATTTATTTATTTATTTATTTATTTATTTGGTCTTTTTGAGACAGATTTTCCCTATAGTTCCAGCTGTCCTGGAACTCACTGTAGACCACCAAGCTGGCCTTGAACCCACAGAGATCTGCCTGCCTCTGCCTACCAAGTGCTTGGATTAAAGGCATGTACCACCATGCCCAGTTCATCCCAGGCGGTCTTGTCTCCTTCAGCCCCTAAGGCTTAAAAGATCCCTCAGACTGCTCTCTCTCTCTCTCTCTCCTACCTGTCTCTTCCACTATTTCTAACATATGGGTTTTCTTTGCAACATTTTCTTACCATAATTCCGTTAATGTCCACATGGCCTATCATACTTTCTCTTTTGCTTTCATTCATTGATTCACTCACTAATAAATAAACACATAAAGCTGGGCATGATTCACCATGGAGATCCATACCCTTATTTCAGCCTGCATTCAGTAAACCTTTACAAACCAGTTTTATGAAGGAAGAATTGTGCTGGGTGTCATGTAGCATCTCTGCTTTAAGGCCCTTCCATTTCAGTTGGCAGAGTTTACTCTGACATAAAATAGCTTTTCTGAATTAGTACATGAACTTAGGGGCTCCTCTAGCTGTTCCTAGATTTCCAGAATGATATATTTGCTTTTACTATACATTCTTTTGAAGTGCATAAAAACACTCAGATCCAATACCCTAGTAGGAATCCTTTATGGCTGTAAATAGAGTCACAAAAAGCTGTTGCTGTTAAATCAGAACATCTTTTAGTGAGTTCATTTTTTTTTATTAAACATAATAGCATCTATACCATCACTGGCACATGAATCATGCTTACTCAGCTCACAGGCAATGCTGCATGGCCCTTTGTGCCCCAGCTCCACTTCCTGTCCTTTCCTCCTCTATTCTGCCCTGTACCACTGAAGGGCTGGGCAGCACAGAACCCCCACTTTCAGGCTCCCAAGTCATGAGGATTCTGTTTGGATTAAGCCAGTGGCAGGCACTGGAAGGTAACTAAAGGGCAGGAGGAGAAGGAGGAGATAGCTCAGTGGATAAAATGCTTGCTGTGCAGGTATGAAGACCTGAGTTCGGATTTCCAGAACCCATCTACAATCACAGCTCACATAGGCCTAGGCAAAATGCAAGATGGGAACCAGAGAGGAAGTTCCAGAAGCTCACAACCAGTTAGGCTGGTAGATGCACAGGTGAAAATGACTGACGGACCCTTTCTCAAAAAGAAACAAAGTAGAAATCAAGGGCTGTTACCTAAGCTTGCCCTCTGACCTCCACCTGTGCAGTGGTACACCTGCACTTATAACACACACATATGAACATGAACACACACAGACTACACATGCTAATCATACACATATAAATAAATTAAAAAATAAAGCAAGAGGAAGGGGGAAACCAAGGCTTGTGACCCCCTCCCACTGTGGTACCACGACAGCTCTCCTATGGTTCTGGTGTCCAAAGTATGGACCTATTGTGACTGTTTCCTATGGCTGCGCCTGCCCAGGTCACACTGTTACTTCTCCAAGTTCCTCCAGCTTGAGGTAGTAATGAACCCCTTTTCTTGCTACTCACCAAATAGGCCCAATTTCCCTTCTATTCTGCTCCCATTTCTTATGTAACTGGTTCCCTGCATTGATTCCTTCTCTTTTACATTCTTGAATAGATTTTCTGTTTCCTGATCTGCTCAAAACTTAGTTTGATTTGCTCTACAACATGATAGCTTTGACCTATAGGAGGAAATCTCAGCTCCTTTATATGACATTCAAGGCTTGATGGTATCTCTGCATAGGCTCTCTCCTCATCTCCCTTGACATTCCACTTCTGTCATACTAAACTACCCCTGAGGAAGCACCTCAGCCTTCCCCAGGCCTCTCTGCCCTCCTTCCTAAGAGCCTATGCTCACCTCGAATACTGCCCATACCCCAAGCCACACTGTGATTGTTTTCTTTGTCCAACCTGTCATAGAATTCTCTCTCTGAAGGCAAAAACTGGACCTTCTTAATCCATTGTTTATCCGCAGTACATCATCTAATACATTAAAGCCACTCAAAATTTGGCAAAACACCAATGCAATTCTACTAATAACTGGTGCCACTTGTTC
The DNA here is from genome assembly GCA_009823505.1 of Rhizomys pruinosus. Classification (NCBI taxonomy): domain Eukaryota; kingdom Metazoa; phylum Chordata; class Mammalia; order Rodentia; family Spalacidae; genus Rhizomys; species Rhizomys pruinosus. The sequence goes on along the minus strand of VZQC01007823.1, from coordinate 502,208 downwards.
AATAAAAATATATTTTAGTCCTATTACTTATTGAATATATCACTACACAGGACTCCTTGCTGTGAGACAGCAGCGTTGTGTTTATTTTCTTATTTTAATAAAATACTTGCTTCCACTAGAAATTTGCCCTAAGTCCATCCTAATTCAACTGCTGATTATAACCTCTAAACTGCCCATGAGTATGCTCTATAAAGAAACTTTACCCACGTGCTTATCTCAATTTCTCTCCATTTCTTCTCTCTCTCTCTCTCTCTCTCTCTCTCTCTCTCTCTCTCTCTCTCACACACACACACACACACACACACACACACGTACATGCACACACACAAAGTCCCATCCCCTCATAGGACCCTGAGAGTTTTCCATGTGCTTTTGTATTTGCTATACTGGTGCTTTCTAGATAGTTCTGCGTAAACTAGTCTATCTTTCCATTTGCTCCCATTCTTTAATAGCTAGGGAAAATGGGAATGTGCAATTCAAGTCACTGAGTAATTGACAGACCGTACCATTTCCCTTAGACTAAGAGGTTGACACAATAGAACATAGATCAGACCAGTCAGTATCAGAATTAAGGAACTGTCAAAGGTTTGAGTTCAGAGAGTGTACAAACTAAGTTGAATATAAGCACAAAATGCAAGGGTGTTGGGAGTAAGAATGCATTTGCTTTATTGACTATTTCCCTCTTGTTTTTCAGTCCTATTTTCTTTACTCTGAAGTCCTTTTATTTACATCTTCTCTACAGGAATGGTTTTGATCTATATAAGCTTTGAGTACGTGAACACTTCAGGCTGTTCTTAAGCACACTACCAGCTATGGGCTAGGGCAAAGAGTCACCCAGAGCAGAGAATTTATCATCCATGACAGCACTTCAGAAAAAAGTAAGAGAGGAATAGAGCACACAGAGGAAGTTCCCACACTCAAAAACTCAAAGCCCCCAAATCAAACCACAAAGGAAACAGGGGAAGGTTTTCCTTGGAATAAGGCAAAAGGAGCCATTCAGGATCCTGGAGAAAAGGTACTATGGGTGGTGCTGGCTTCTTGAACAGGTGACTCTTTAGAGAAATTGTTATAGGAACGGGAACATTGACTTGCAGATTCAAAATGCTTTGAAAGAATCAGAAAGCAGTTCGCAGACTGCATGTGGAAATCTGTGAGGCTTGCACTTTGTTCTGATAACAGGATCACTCCAGATGGATGAAGCTCGACAGGCCATCAAGCACACCTTTCAGGAATCTTTGCCCAGGAAAAAATAATTCCCAGATGTCAGGCCACTCTATTCACCTTATAGTTGCCCTCACCTGCTGGCCCCGCCTTATGTTTGGGAAGATGGGACTTTCAACAATGCTGCATGCAAGACCAGGCTGTTTGCCTAGGTGGACGGATGAATGAATTCATGCCTGAACGCCTCCCTTTTCTGTATTTGAGGTCCTGACCTCTCTCCCACACTAGCACCATAGCTTAGCATGTCACTGAGTTGTAATTATGTTTCCCTTCTGTGAAGGTCTTTACTATTAGTTTGACCTGCTGCTGCATTACCATATGTTCTTACCGGTGGGTGATTCTCTCTGGGGGAAATAAATGGATGCTTAAATAAATGTGTCCACCCCCTGGCCCTGGACCCCACTATGACCTTGCACTTTAGACGGTGCTTCATTTCTAAGGAGAAAAAAAAAATCAGCAGTGCTCTATCAAGGAAGAACCAAGAACCTTTAGCAGCAAAGAAAAATTCTACCAAAAGAATGGAAGAGCAATTGTACTATCTGCCCCCCACCCCTGTCTCCCCTCCCGCCTCCTTATTTCACATAAAGGCAGGCTACCTTTAGGAACTCTACCCCCCCCACCCCACCCCCAAACCCAATACCATCCTAGTACAGGACTCTAGGCTTCTTTGGAGATGTTCACGTTCTCAGAAGGTGAACTGGAGTTAGAACTTACTTTGTACTCCCGCCCTGAGATTCTATTCAGATGTGGAAGGAAGGAAGGAAGAAAAGTGCCGCCAGTCACACGATGATTATCTAGACAGCCACCGGGAGAAGCCCTGGGAAGTGCCCAAAGCTGGTCCAGTTCTGTCCGTGATGACTGGTCTGGGACAGCGGGAGGCGCTCACCTAGCGGGAGCTGCAGAAGCTGGAGTCTCCAGGCTGGTGATGCCAGGCTCCACCGCCGACCTCTGGGGCGTTCCTGGGCACTCCGCGCTGCGCTGCGCAGAGCCGGGGTGGGCGGGGGCGGTGGGAGGGTCTGAGGTGGGGGTTGGTGGTGAACCCCACCCTGGAAGGAAGGGACGCCGGTGCGGAAGCTGCTGAGCGATGGGCTCGCAGAGGAGGAAGTGGATGGGCAGTGTCCGCTGCCTCCGGTAGTCCAAGCGCATATGGACCCTTCCCAGTTCAGTGCCCCGTCGCTGGCAGCCACTTCTCTCTGCCACCGGCCGCTAATAGCTCATTTCACTTTCCAGCCAAATCCGCCAGGAATAGTAGAGGGCAAAGGAGAGCCGAGATGCAAGGAAGGAGCTGCTGTCCCCCGCTCCAAGGAGGATGACCTCGGGCTGGCGGTGGGCAGGCTGGAGAGAGTCTCCCCTCCTTGACAGCGCAGGGAAATCCCACTTCCAGCTGTGAGTTGTTTCCTCTTTCCTTCTGAAGTGGAAAGCTGGACCAGCTCCAGAGACAGAAAAGCGCGCGGTTTGATGGCACCGAGGATAAAGGGCACCACACGCTTGTGGGCTGGAGCTCTGGGAAGGGGGCTGTCATGGGAAGGTTAAGCGGATCCAGATCCTCCTGGTCCAGAAGGAGCAAATACCTTAACAGGTGTCTGTGAACAGTTTCTAAGTCGGATAGTGCAAAATCAGATCAAGTCGGTTGCTTGCGCTGTGCAGGCGCGGCTGGGACTCGGAAAAGAGATCGCAATGGGTTACTTGACTCCCGAATTCTTCCTTTTTGGAAGGATCCTTCTTGTCACAGGCTCCGAAGCTACAAGGAGAGCGTGTCACTGGGAATGTGCCCACCACCACGGTTCCCCTAATTTCCCAGGCCTGGGTTAATGCCTCCTGCTTGCCACACAGTATTCCTGGGTAGCACCAAAGCAAGAGGGGACCTTCGCGATCACCAAAGCTGTTTCCGCTTTCCTCCCTGCAAAACCTTTATGCAAACCCACCTCTTCCAGAAGTTTACTACCACTGACCTTCCCCGGATTATTTTTAAAAGGGGGCAGTAGAGACTACCAAGTTAGGAAGGCAAAAGCTCAGAATTAAAAACCAGCCTTTCCTTACCCACTGCATGCTGTCCCGGCACATGAATCACTTACCTTTTTCTGCATTAGCTTTTGAAATTTTATTGATTGATTTATTTTTGATCTCTGAAATGAGGATGATCATATTGGTTCACTCAGAATTTCTCTGAGATAGTCAAGATGATTTGATTCAGATTAGATTTCTCTACCCCAAAATAAGAAATATGCTTAGCTGAGTTTTTAAAAAAGATAATATTCCCCAAATATTAATTACAGGCTCTTCCTGTTAGCATTGGGTTTTCAGTCCTGTGAGGGCTCTTGCATACACTGTTCATAATGAATATATAAGACATATTTATTCAGTGTAATCTGAAATTCATCTTCAGTTGATGTGACATTATGCCCCCAGGAACATTGGAATTATGTATAAGACTAAGTAGCTTGGGGTTTTCAATTACCAAAACCCCAAAGAAAATAGAAATATAACTGGAAATATCCAAGATGTTTTATACATTTCTGCTTAAAATATTTTTAAATTAATTTTATTTTATGTGTATGAATGTACTGCCTACATGTGTGTAAATGCACTTATGTCATGTATCACCTTCAGAGATCAGAAGAGGGTGTCAGATTCCCCTGGAACTGGGGTTATGTACAAACAGTTGTTAGCCACCGTATGGACGCTGGAAATTGAACGCAGGTCTTCTTCAAAAGCATTCGGTGCTCTTAACCACTGAGTCATCTCTCTAGCCCCTTAAAATATTTTTGTAATTTTTACTTTAGGGAAATGCCATTTACAAAATTAAAACATATGTTTTAATTCAACAGGTTCCACACTGTTTTGTTTTTTTTTTCTCAAGTGGCACTGGATATTGAACCTAGTTCCTCACAAACACTAAGTGCTCTACCAATGAGCTATATCCCTAGTCCTTCCTTCTTTCTGATGCTGTCATTATTCATTTGATTTACAGGGGAAAAAAAGACTTTATTTTTGGCTTATTGAGGGATAAGAGTCCTTCGTAATGGGAGGCAGGGCAGCAGGAGCCAAAAGCCCAGAACTCACATCTTGATCCACAAATATGAAGCAAAGAGTACAGATAGGGAGCAGGCGGAGGCTGCAGGCCCTCCAAGCCCGCCCTCAGGGACACACTTCCTCCAGGAAGGCAACACTCCTAAAGTTCCCGTTATTTTCCAACTGGGGACCAAGTGTTCAAATGCTTGAGCTTATGGGAGTATTTCTCATTTGAACTCTTATATTAAGTTTCCTAGTCTGGCCTTAAATTCTCTGGGTAGCCCAGGTAGGCCTCTCCAATTCCAGAGTGGCTATGACTACAGACTAAACCATTAAGGGCCGGGCGTGGTGGCACACGCCTTTAATCCCAGCACTCAGGAGGCAGAGGTAGGTGGATCTCTGTGGGTTCAAGGCCAGCCTGGTCTACAGAGTGAGCTCCAGGACACCTGGTACTAAAAGGGAGACCCTGTCTCAAAAATACAAGAAAAAAAAAGGGTAAACCATTAGGTCTACCTTTTAATATTGGGTAGATTAAGAATGTACCATGTCTAACATGTTAATCTTTCAAAGAGAAAATCATGAGTTAAGACAACAACCACAAAAGAAAATATCCAAGTAAGGAGATGAGCATTGCCCTGTAAAGTAGTTGCTTTAGTTGATTTCTCAGACAGTGGTTGCACAAATAATCTTGCCTCTCATAGAACTGATTTTCAAAAGGATCTAAACAACATTGAATTTGCTACCTTATAGACATGTAGATGTTGTAACAGATCCACTAGGCTCCAAACAAATGGGTCAACAACTCCAAAAACAATGAAAAAAAAAAACCCTTCATGACTCATCATCCTTCAATAAAATACAGAATTGAGTGAGAGACAGATCCATTGAAATGGAAGTCACGTCCCTATGTATCATATTATCAAAGAGGTTTTTTAAAGCATGGCACTTTGTGAATTCAAGTCTAAGTAATATCCTTTAAAGCAGATACACTATAGAAAGTGGGAACAATGAACTGCTCTGATGAACATCATGAACTGTATCTCAACACTGGCAAAAGCCAGTGGAAGCAGTGATGAAATACTGATAATTTAAATTGAAATAAGACAGGATCACTGAATTTGATTTTTTTGTCAGGTCACTTAGTTCTTTGGGCAATTACATATCTTTCCAGAATAGATGCTAAACCTGCTTCAAACAGAAAGAAGACAAACTCAAATACCTACGTGATTAGAGCCAGAGGCATTGTTTTACTCAGAGGTTGGGTTGTACAGAGTATAGAAAAAGATGGGAGCTATCACAACTCAAGAAGCATGAAAGCATAAGCTGTAGCTGAACCCAGAGGCTGGTTCCCAGGCTCTAAAGGCATTCCCTGCATAAATATATACCCACCACTGTCAAATAGGATTTTTTTAAATTTTATTTATTTATTTATTTATTTATTTATTTATTTATTTTATTTTATTTTTGTATAAGTAAGAATGTACTGTCTGCATGTAGGTCTGTGCACCCGTGTCATGCAATGCCACGGAGGTCAGAAGAGGATCTCGGATTCCCCTGGAACTGGAGTTACAGACGGTTCTCAGCTGCCATGTGGGCGCTGGGGATCGAACCCAGGTCCTCTGCAAGAGCAGTCGGTGCTCTTAACTGCTAGGCTATCTCTCCAGCCCCAGGATTTTTTTTAAAGAAACAAATTGCATAGTCTTAAAAATCCTGGGTGGGCAAGTTGGCTTAGAGGGCAAAGGTCAAGTCCAATGACCTGAGTTAGATCCCTAGGGACCCACATGATAGAAGGAGAGAACTTCTTCTTACAAGTCCTTCTTCTCTGATGTTCGTAAGTATACACCCCCCATAAATACATAAATGTAATTTTTAAAATCTTCTGAAAAAGGTAGAAAAGTGGGTAAAAAGAGAGAGAGAGAAAGAAGGAATGTATAGAGGAAAGGGAGAAGAGGGGAGAGAGAAAGCAAAATGGAAAAAGAGAAAGAAAAAGTAGCCCCTTACCCATGGATGATATGCTCAAAGAACCCCAATGGATGTCTGAACCATGAATAATTAAACCCATGTATACACAGTTTTTTCCTGTCCGTGCATGCCTGATAAAGCTTGATTTAGACACAGAGATTAATAATAGTAACTAATAATAACTCAGAACAATTACAGCAGTATAATGTAATAAAAGCTCCATCAATATAACTCCCGTGAGCATCTTCTTTTTGAGAACTCACTCTTTTGCTCGTGGTAATGAGAGGTGACACTTAAGGGGGCATTTTGTGCTCTCTCCCTGGCACATCTGAATGGCATCATTGTTCTCACACTTTGGGGCCATTGATATAAAATAAGAGTTGCTTTTCTGCCAGAGCTTCAATACTGCTACAGCTGGACTGATAACTAAGTTGGTCACCAAATGAATCACAGCCTGTTAGCATATGTAGTATGGCTATACTAGACAAAAGAATGACTCATTCTCTGGACAGGGTAGCATAAGACTGCACACATTTTTATCATATTGCTTATGGCATGCAATATAAAGTTATTAACTGTTTATTGCTAGAATTTCCCAATTATTAAGTATACAACTGAATTTGCAGAAAATAAAATCTCGAATAAGGAGGAGACTAGAGAGAGATTTGCAGCCTAGCCCATATTACTCTAATGTGATATTATTTGATATTTCATATATCTCCCTAAATACTTACAATATAGCACCACTGCCATTCCCCACTGCCTATTCTTCCATGTATGATGGAAGGATAAAAAGAATATAGCCGGGCTGGAGAGATGGCTCAGCGGTTAAGAGCACTGACTGCTCTTGCAGAGGACCAGGGTTCGATCCCCAGCCCCCACATGGCGGCTGAGAACCATCTTTAACTCCAGTTCCAGGGCAATCTGACGCCCTCTTCTGACCTCTGTGGCATTGCACCACATGGGTGCACAAACCTGCATGCAGACAGTATATTCATACACATAAAAATAAATAAAATAAAAGAAAAGTATATAGCCGCACATTGACTGTGAAGTCAAGTGTGCTAGGCTCCCACTGCTGCAGCAGATGCCTGGGATTACCAGCCACAAAGTGAGCTTGGTTCAGGCTCACTGTTTTATGCCTGTCGCCAGGCAGGAGCCGCAGGAGCAGTAGCAGCCACAGGCTTAACAAGTTAGCAGTGAGCAGGGAGCAAGTGGAGAGTCAAACCTGTTCACCTGGCAAAGGAGGAAGGAAGGAAGGGAGGGAGGGAGGGAGGGAGGGAAGAAGAGGAAGAGGGAGAGAGAGCGCTTGGGTCCTCACAGTCCTTTTAGAGGTGTGAACACCACAACCGGAAGACTGGCCAACTGGCTCCAGATCTTAGTTTCTGTCACCTCCCACAAGCACCAAGCCATAGGTCAAAACTTCACCATGTGGCCCACTTAGGGGAACTTCCGGATTTAAAACCTAACATTAAATAAGTAATTTTCTTTTTATTTCCAGTTGAACCGGTGCTCCTCAGTCAGCAATAAATGGCCATCCGATTAATGGAATGACCTGGATGTTTTAGGTAGCTTAGGTGAACAAATTTCAGTGCAGATCCTCCTTAAGAATAAGAAGTTCAATAACTTCATTATAGAGGATCATTTATGGTGAACGTAATCAACATGTGCATTTCCTTCCATCTTGAAATGCAAAAGCCACGCCAGGTATAAATAATTTCATTTTTACTTCAATTATGAAAGTAATTAATAGCCATTATAATAAGTGATCAAGGACAAAAAATTTTAAATTTATTTTCTTTTTTTTTTTTTTTTTTTTTTTTTTTTTTTTTTTTTTTTTTTTTGTTTTTTTTCCCAGGTGCTGTCCAGTACATAGCTAGACCAGGTGGCTACTGAGTACTTGAAGTAGTCCCTTACTCATGGTTGTTGGCCACCATATGGGTACTGGGATTTGAACCTAGGTCTTCTGCAAAAACAGCCAGTGCTCCTAACTGCTGAGCATCTCTCCAGCCCCACCTATCTCCTGTTCTCATCAGTATTTTCTGTTTAAGTTTGAACAAGGAATTGGTATGACACTTTAAATTTTTCCTTAAGTCAACTTCATGTTGCTTAACCCTTAACACAGAAATTTAAATGAGTGAGAGGAAATCCAGGAAGCTTCCTCTAAGACAGGGTTAATCTTCAGTTAACATGGAACTTGGACGATCACAGTAGTGTTCAGTACACAATTTCAGTGGCCTCTGGCAAGGATGATTGAAGTGGTAACTTTTTAGCTCAGGGGAAACTAAAATAAAAGGATAAAAGCACAAGAGAAAGGGTTTGTTTGAATTCCGGAAAGAAAAGTCTTTTGGCTTCACTGCCAGAAAAGTAGTTTGCTTCTCACTTTAATGTCAGGGTACCCTGAGAGATCATTAAATAATCTCCAAGCCATGCCAACCTGACTTAAATCACAGGCAGAACAAAGTAGAAATGGAATGTGGGGGATGGTTTCAGAAACAGGAAAGAAGTAAACTCCATAAATCAGGACACTCCTGATAGGAAGAGGCTTGAACAAGAGAGGACGGATATCTGACCAGAGACAGGGCAGGGTGCTCCTGAAGAGCAGCAGTACAAGCAGAGTGCGAGGAGCTCACACACTCTAAGAGCACAGTGCTCTCCTTCATAAAAGGAAAAGGCCCGATAGCAAGTCCCTACTTGGAAATAGTGCTTAGTAATGATGCTTATACAGTGCAATGGACTCTGCCTTACTTTATTTGAATACTTACTAAATGTAGTGATATCCATAAATTCTTGGTATAGAAATTCTGTTTAAAATTTCAATAACACTCCTTTGTAAGATAAACTATGGGACTTAGTATCTTAATGGCCTTTGATTAAAATATAGACCTTCAGTAGGTCACAGACAAATTTCTGGCAGGATCTGGATCTGCTTTAAGCATGAATGGGGCAGGGGCTTGAAGGCAGGACTCAGACATAATTGGATTGCATCACAATGACATTAAAGAAAGAAACCAATTTATGTGAATTCCCCTTTAATTTTATATTACTCTAAAGTATGCATACATACCCCCCCCATATACCACAATTATTTTAAGCACTCTTTCTTTTGAAAAACTCATTGAGTTTTGAAAAACTCATTGAAGGTCTGAGAATGGCTCAGTGGATAAAAGCCTTGCCCCTCAAGCATGAGGACCTGAGCTCGGATCCCTAGAACCCATATAAAGCTGGACACAGTAGCAAACATCTGTAACCACAGTGCTTCCACAGAGAGATGGGAGGCAGAGACAGCAGAATGCCTAGAAGATGCAGGGCAGCTAGTGCAGTGTACAGAAACAAACAAGAGACTCTGTCTCAGACTAGGCGGGTGGCAAGGTCCAAACAACACTCAAAGTCATCTTCTGCCCTCCACACACAAATGGTGGCCAGTGTGTTCTGACACTCAGACACACAAGCATACACACACATACACACACACATATATACACACACTATAAACACACACAGAACATATACACATACATACACTGTATACACATCATACACACAAAAACAAAAGTTTTGAAAGTTCATTAAAAATGGCTATTGTCATCAAATGTGTTCTAATGTAAAGGTAGTAGTTTTACTTTTGTTTTACTGACACAAACTTGGTTCATTTTGTAGTGATCAGATAATTTAAAGATGAACAGATCAGAAATGGTCCCCAGATGCTGAATTTCACAAAGTTCAAAGACAGGGTGTTTTTTATTATATTTTGTAATATATATTATAATAAATATATATTATATTTATTATATTTTATACATAATTTTGCTTACGTGCTGCAGTGGGTTATGAAGACAGGTGTCTTATTCAAGAACAGGGAAAGCAACTAGGCATTCAAAGTAAAATGCTAAATCCTAAATTGAGCAAAAGTATCTTTTGCCTTGATTTTTTTTTTGTTGTTGTTTCTATGGATTTGGAGTTTTTTATTTCCTTTTTGAATTTTTAATTGCAGAGTCAAAGTAATTGACCAGAATTGTAAGCAACATATGCACATTTTGCTGAGATTTTTATCATTCACTAATCCTCCAAATGGTTTTCAGCCTGGTGAGGGACGAAATCTAAAAGAGTATTTAAATGCAAATGATTCATGGTTCCAATCTAAAAGAAGAGTTTTTTTGTGTGTGTAGAATTTAATCAATGGAAATTTTCATTTGATTATCTGAAACACACACAAAAGATCAGTGGCTGAAGAGGAAACATTCACTCTCTCAGAAATTTCAATTTCATTTAATAAGTGTTTATCTTGGTAGCATATAGAGATATAATTATATATATATATATATATATATATATTTAAGCATATACTGGAAACAAATTTCATTTTTACTTTTGTGAAAAAATAAATTCAAAGCTCTTTCTTATTAGCTTACTACTGATATCTCCTGAAATGAGAAGAGAAAAAATTGAATGTAATTTCCACCAACCATATTGAAATAGAGAAATAGTTTATTCAAAGAAAATATTTCAAGGAACAAATAATGCAAATTGGATATGTTTCATGAATCACTATTCTTTCATGAAAAAAAAAATCCTATCAAACCCTACAAGCATTTCATTAACCATAGCTCCTGTAAACAAATCTTCACTGAGTGTCCATTGCAAATACTATGTTAAACAATGTCTATGGAAAACTGAATCATGCTGGCCACTGATTGCATGTCCATTAAGAGTACATACACATGTCAGTCAGCTTTCCATTGCTGTAAAACTTCACCTAAGATAAATAACCTAAAGAGGGAAATGTATATTTTGGCTCATGGTTTCTGAGCTTTCACTCCATCCTCACCTGATCTCAGTGCAAGACAGGACACACAGACTCTGCTACATGGGCCAAAACTCTCCTCAGAGTCCCCTCCATATTGACTACCTATGCTGTTGATATCTCTTCTAATAAATCTTTTACACCAGAACAACCCACCTCAGCATCCCCCTTGAATTCCCAACTTGTGACCTTTCAAAGGCAAAAAAAAGAGAAGTGCAAAAATCTAGATCACACGTATCTCTTCATTATAAAAGTTTATGAGGTAAGGTGAGGTATGTGAGTTTTCTCTGTGTATTTGCACTCCCTATTTCCCTATTGTCTTATGTCATCTACTCTCAGGACAGATTCACATATAATTTATCCTGGGATATCATGATCTCACAGTAGAGAAAACCGTAAGGCAAGGAAGGTGAAGCAGAGAGGATATTCACCCCATTGAGCTGAGCACTAGTGTGTAGTGGGCTGATATGACACAGAGGAAATTGAGTTCTCAGTCTAATTAAAATGAATTTAAAAATAGACTCAATTGGAAAGCTCTAGGATAATTTTATTAGCATTTAAAGAAAATCCTCAGGGTAAGTGAGCTGTAAATCTCAGCATCTGTCCTGAGGAGAATAGAAGAGAGAAGGAAAACAAAAAGAAACAAACAAAACAAAAAACAAGCCAAGATCTCATTTAAGCTGGCATGGCCACCTGGAAGGTAGGGAGCTAGAGAAAGAGTAAGAAACCCAAAATGTCAAGAAACCAAGAGTGGTAGGAACAGCATGCTTAGAAGACACAGAGAGAACAAGAAGTTATCTTCTGAAGAAGTCAGTAAGTAAGCAGATGTACAAAGCTTTGTGTCTGCAACCAGTCTCATTTATCGGGTGGGGATTCTGGGCAGGAAAAGTTCACCAACTCATTAACACCTTAGGGGTTCCACCTATCTCTTTATCAGGACTTGAGGTAAACCTGCCTTCCTAGGGGTGGTCCCATCACCTGATAATTGACCTGTCACAAACGTCCAGAACTTTCACGCTACTGGAATGTTACTTTTACTTCAGTATGAGCATACACTTGACAGAAACAACTTAGAGGAGGAAAAGTTTATTTTGCTCATGGTATCAGAAGGATTTCAGTCCATCATAGTGATGGGAACAGAAGGTAAAAATCAGCTAGGCACTTTTAGGGTAAAAAGAGTCCCCAAGAGTGGACAGTCTTCTTCCTTAGTTAAAAGCCTCCTCTTTGTCAGGGCCTAGAGATGCCAAAAAACTTTTTAAGAGAAAATGTCCCTATAGTAAGGTATATCTTTCTGAAACTCACTCTCTGTGGTCCAGGAATTTAATTCCTCAAATTCATTAGACAAGAACCCAAAAGTCACTGTCTTGGGGTGGCTTTATTGACCATTGTGTTTCTGGAGTCATAGTCTCTGGGGCTCAGTACAACAAGAGATGAGAAAAGCTCCATTGCTCTCAAAGACAGCCCAACATTCATATCAATACTAGGGACGTCTGTGGCAACAGGGCCATGCATAGCCAACTCCATACATCATGGAAGAAGAGAATATTACAACTAGGCTGTTAACCTTCAAAGGCTCACACTGGTAACCTAAGTCTAGGAGCCAAGTACAACCTCCACAGCTGGGGGCCTATGGTTGAAAACACTGTTTCTTGTGGGGGCCAGTTCAGATTCAAATGAAATCATTCATGTGTTCTGTATTGCTATTCAGTCATTTTCTCCACGCTAACAACTAAAAGCGAATACTATAGATTCCCACAACTTCTAGCAACTCTGTCCTCTGGAATCTGTGTGTGTGTGTGTGTGTGTGTGTGTGTGTGTGTGTGTGTGTGATTTCTTCTATTGTGTGGCAGTATAAAAATAGCCATAATAAGGCCTTTGACTGTTTTTTTTCATTTTTATCTTTGTCTACTAGTATATACAAATATGATCGAGAAATTACTCAGTTTGCAAGTGTCAGTGACCTAATTAAGTTACTTGATATATAGAAAAAAAAAAAATATAGAAGATGTAAATCTTGCCTTCTGTTAAGCTGATAACATATTCAATAGTTATATATATATATATATATCATGGTGGTTACTTGTGGTCAGGCCAGGGTAGAGCATATCCAGAGTTCTTACTTTCTTAACCAAAGTGAAAATAAGGCTCCAGCAGATTTGTGAAAGAAGCATGATGACTTTATTCAAAGTGATGCAATCATGATCGTGAAGATTGCAGAGGAATACACTCTCAGGATTGACAGCAGGCCACATGAGAGAGAGAGTACTTAAGGGTCCCAATTATTGTACGAGGCTTCATTTTATGGAGCTCAATTAAAGGAGAAGTTTGGTTACCAAAAGGTAGCATGGACAGGTCTCTATTTTGATTAATAAATACGGTATTATATTTTTCCCGTTGTGTATGTCTCTTCCCATAATGCATCTGATTTTAATCATATATACACTCAGTTGTGCATAGGCGTAAGACAGCAAATATGGGTTTCCCCCCTATAAGATTACCACAGCACACAGATTTGTCTTGCTGCACATGCACCCAAAACCAGTTTAGGCCATACTCGCCCCTCTGTTCTTCATACCTGGATACATCGGGAATACACTTGAAGAGAAACTCTAAATTTGTTTTTGTCAGGGGCAGGGAAACACATTATTTTCAGAGATGTGAGTATGTATATGTAGCCCAATGTAGCTGAAGGAAGGAGGGGTTTTGAGGTTGCTAAGTACATCATGTAGAGAGAAGCGTGTGTATATAGTACATGCAGGTGAAGGAACTAGGCTGCCAAGTACATTATTACAAGGGGAGCTGGGTTTGCAAAACCCAAAACCAAATGGATATCCCAGGGTACTAAGGTGTTTCCTATGCTTCCCAGCCTAGATAAAGTATTAATATTAGTAACTTAGTCAACATTAAGATGTAACTAGGTGAGTAATGAAGAAAACAGAAATGTAAATGCAATTAAATAAAGGATGATATGCTTGAAAATTATGGTGCTAGGGTTTCCCCATCAAAATTATCACAGGCCCTTAATTACAATTTGTACATCAAGGCCAAAGAACCTCTTCAGGGTTAACTATACAACCTGCAATAATCAAATTCTCTCTAGCAGCATATGCACTTGCAATTGGTAGATAGCTACTTAGTTGAGTATCCTGCTGATCGGGCAATTAATCTGGTGATGAAAACTTAGTGGAGAATATAGATGATCAATAGATAGAGAGAAAGATAGATGATAGATAATATATATGATTGATAGATGATAGGTGATATATATGTAGATAGATAGATGATAGATAGATGATATATAATATATATGATTGATAGAAAGATGATAGATGGATGATAGGTGGATGATAGATGTTTGATAGATCATAGATAGATAGATAAATGATAGATTCATAGATGTATGATAGATACCTTTATTCTTATTTCTTTATTTTTCTCTTCCTTTTTTCAATTTTTTAATTATTTGAGGGTTTCCCACAATGTATTTTGATTGTATTCCCCCCTCTCGGTTCTTCCTATACCCACCCCCACCTCTCTAAACATCCACCATCCTGTTATTTTTTTCTCCCCATCAAGTCCAATTTATGTTGCCTAAATGCTCTTGAGAGTGGTACCAGCCCTTAAATTTAAAAAAAATTATTAATTTTATTTATTTTTGTATGTGTATGAATGTACTGCTTGCATGCAAGTTTGTGCACCCGTATCATGCAACGCCACGGAGGTCAGAAGAGGTCGGACTCCCCTGGAACTGGAGTTCTCCTGGAATTAGAGTTTCAGACGGTTCTCGGCCGCCATGTGGGTGCTGGGGATCGAACCCGGGTCCTCTGTAAGAGCAGTCGGCGCTCTCAACCACTAGGCCATCTCTCCAGCCCCCAGCCCTTAAATTTTAAATGCATTCAGTTTCTATGGATTTTTTAATGTCTGGAATGGTCATAAGTTGTTAGGAATGTTTAACAATATCATAATTATATTTAAATGATATTAGACAGATGTAAGTCATATGCCCATCTTTAAGACTTCAAATAGAACTGCCAACCTCTGATACTTCTGGAAAGTTCTAGAAAATACAAAATCTCAAATGCTTTTTTTATTTTAAAAATAAAATCATAAGTTCCAAATATAGTTAGATTGACAGTGACCAAGGACAGATAGTATGTGCTCCCAGCAACTACCTTTAATACTATAATCACTTTAATTTGCCACAGTTTGTGATCCAAAATTTCAAGAAAGTGACTATGGAAAAATGGAACTGAGAAAGTATTGACATCTTAACTCACAGAAAAATGCAGTGTTCAGTATATAGAAAGACAAGATGAAACTCAACAAATATCACTAAACTTTATCACTTAGAGAATAATCCCCACAACTATTTGTACAGTGGCGACTTCAAAATTTGTTAAATATAAATGATTACTAGAAACAATATTGCTCTAAAAATAACTCCCATTTTTTTTTTTTTAGAACAGGTTTATGGTATGTAATAGCCCCTGCCATTTTTGTTGTTTTGAGACATGGAGCACTGGTTGGCCTGGAGTCTACTATGTCAACCAGACTGACTTCAAGCATGCAGTGATCCTCTTATTTCTGTCTCCTGAGTGCTGGGATTGCATGAGTGCCTTCTATCCCCAACCAGCAATTTTACCGATTACAGGAAGCTTCAAAGGCTTCAAATCTGGTTAAGAGCAAACACTTGAAAAATAACTTAGTTCGAGTGTTAGAAGGACAACATAGAATAAATCTGTAAGCCAACGATTTAGTCAAAAGGAGTGAAGTACATGATTAACTTTCTGGTAGAAAAGTGAGACTCAGAGATGGGATCCAACCAAAGAAAGTGAAAAGTTGGCCAGTTCTCCTTAGGAGGAGAAAACATGTCTTTAAGTCTGAGGAATTCTATTTTTTTCATTGAAAGTAGAGTGTTAACATGAACTAGACCCCTAGATTCATGGTGCTTCAATTTATGTACTATGTATACCAGAAGTTTGAAAATGAGATGATTTTTTTCATGAGTTTGAAGAAGTACAAAGAAAAGAAACATGTTCCAGTAGGACCACATTTCGAAGATGACAGGGATACATAAAAGTGATGTATTTGAAAGTCTGTATGACTGCGAATGCGTGAGATCCATCCCTCTTCTTCTGAAAATACTCATGCTGTTGAACAAATGATGGCATGTCTTACGGGCCTCACTTCTTCACCTGAAAATGAGATACCATGTTAGGTCACCAGTAACCAATCAACAACGCACTTAGCAAAGTGTGCACACACCTATCTCCTTTTTGTTCTCCCCTCCACACACGTCTGGTGGATTCATATTCATTCTTTTTCCCTGTCCTTTTCTTTGCTCCCTATTTTAGAAGAATATAAAGGTGCTCTGTTATTCCCAGTTGCATTTGCGGTGTTTTATTTTTCCATTACTGTAAAATCCCTCCCCCCAGGACCTCACCTCCCATTCGGCCTGACGTCGGAAGGCTCTACCTCCACAGGCTGTTGGCTAAACCTTTAATTTATGGACCTCTGAGAGACACCTATCCAAATCATAGCACATAGTTATCTAACTTGGAAGATTATTAAAAGCTTTAAATGTCCACTAAACAATAACTTCCTATGTTAATTAAAAGAAAATCATCTTTTTACTAATAAAATTTAAATTCTAAAAATTACAATTAAGCTTGTGACTTGAAAATATGTACTGGGCAACAAAAACAGCAATAGTAATCTTATGCTTTTTTGTAACAATGAGAAACACCCAGTTTTAAAAAAAATGAAGGAGCCATTACTTCTTTCCCTTAATTATACACTTGGAGCTTGAGCCGCCTGCCTTGTCACTTGATCCTTGTAGGTCTTAACTCATATATCAAAGCTGAAAAAGAGAGCTGGGGGTGTATGCAGCTCAGTTGGCAGAAGGTTTGCCTAACATGTGTGAAAACTTGAGTTGGATCAGATCCCCATCTTCGCAAAAAAAGGAAGTGGTATTTGGAAGATCAGAGATACAAGGTTATCCTTGGCTACACAGCCAGTTCTAGTCCAATCTGGGCAGTATGGGACCTTTTCTCAATGAAAAACTCCATAAAAAGCTTGGTAGGAAAATTGGCAATGGCTTGGATCATTGAATAAATTCTAGAGTTCATAACATACTATTTATTTACATTTTCCCGATTCTTTTTATTACACAAATTTTAATGAATTATTTAGTATTTCATACATAGCTTCTCAGCCAGTCTTGATCATCTTTATACCACCTTCTCCACTGGTAACTTCCCACAGCTTACCACACTGGAATTCATACATCCTGTCATGCATGTTAAGACTTATTGGGCCAAATTAATCTCCCTGGCTGTTCCTCAGTTCAAGCTCCGTCCCGCTGCGCTTCTCAGACCTATCCAGCAATAGTCCCTCACTTTTCAAGAAAAGACCCTGCTTCTCCTCACCTCAACATAATCCAGCTCCAAATTATCTTCCTCTCAAGTCTAACATCCGAGTTCTCGCATGCCCCATCCTCCACATCTTCCATTCTGCGTTTTTGTCTGTTGAGCTTTGCATGGTACCTTGCTGTGAGTTGATTGAACTCTTCTGATGTAGGTTCATATGAGCAGGATTCCCAGAGCTTGTATGCTTCTGTTTCCATATGGTTTGACTCACCTCCTGTCTCTTCACAATCTTCATGCCCCCTCTTCTTTTTTTTTTTTCTTTTTGTTTCTTTGAGATAGGGTCTTACTATGTAGCTATGGCTGATCTGGAACTTTCTGTATAGACCAGATGCCTCAGACTCATAGAGATCCGCTTTCTCTGCCTCCCAAGTGTCAGAGATAAACGGCATGGTGCCACCCCACCGCCTGACTTATTTATTTTTGATTGTATCAATGTACTGTCTGCATGCAAGTTTCGTGCACCCGTATGTCAGCAATGCCACGGAGGTCAGAAGAGTGAGATCCGCCCTGGACTGGAGTTCTCCTGCGAATTGGGAGCTTCCACACGTTCTTCGCCACCACTGGGCTGCTGGGACCTCGAACGCCCAGCGGTCCTTCTTGTAAGACCAAGTTGGGCCGCTCTCCACCTGCCTATGCCCATCTCTCCAGCCCCTATCCCCTCAGCTTCCTAACTGGCCCCTCATCCATGGGTGATGAACATGAACAGATAGAGCCTGTCCATGAACACTTGCAGAAGCCCTGATGTCCATGGTTTGGCCATTTATGACCTTTTGAGGTCCTGGCCCCCTGTTGCATGAGGAAGCTTACTTGATGAGAGTTAAAAGGTTAATTAGTGTCCTCTTGGGCCCTTGTTCTATGTTGCATGAACCTTAGGTGTAGAGCATTGTAGATGTGCTGCTTAGGCTTGGGCAATTCACAGATAGTATCTGTGTGTGACTAGTTGTGGTACTCTGTAATAGCCTTCATCTGATGCAAAAGAAGTTTCTTTATTGAGTGGTGTCTGGGATATTCATATGTAAATATAAGGATACCTATTTTGCACTTAGTAAGAAGTTACCTTAGCCTTGGGATGTGACAGCTTTGGGAATTACCCTAAGGTCTATGATTTCTCCTGCCATGTGTATCTGGTTATGTTTACAGTGCCACACATGAGTTTCCTCCTATTGGTCAGCTTTGAGTCCAATTAGTTAGCTGCTGGTTGCCCCCAAGATAAAAGTACGACTCCTGTGCCAATGTTGTATGCTGTGCCAGACGTTGATTTCGATATTTCGTCTTAAAGGGAGTGTTGGACCTTTGACTGATGATCTCCATTAGTAGCTTGTGTAGCACTCTCTAAAGCTATGAGACCTAGTCTTCAGGGGAGGTGGCTTCAAGGTCAGTTCCAGATCCATTGCTCCAAATCTTGTCTCTGAAGTATGTTCTGTCTTCAGAATTAGGGTCTTACCTTCAGATTTTGGGAGACAGTCAAGGGCTGTGGAAATAGCCTGTATAATTTGGGGAGTCTTTTGGACTACCCTGGCCAACAACTCAAAGGAAGTTTTCTCCTGTCTGGCATTGTTTCTTGTTATGTAAACTTCAGCTTTGCTCATAGACTCGTGTAGACATTTTGTATGTGTAATTTGTCATTAGGTTGTTAGACTAATATAATTCCCTCAGGTTTTCACACTATTTATCTCTCCTTTCTCCCCTTCCCTGTCTAGCCCTCCACCATGACTTCTCCTTGTAAAAATGTCAACATTTGTCCCATTTCTCTCTTGATAGTACCAGTCTCCTATGATCCTACCTCATTTGAACTTCCTCACCCCTCCCATTTAAATGCCCTCATTCTATCCATTTCTCCCTTAGTAACACCTGTCTCCTAGTAGTCTCTCTCAGGTTCCCCCTTTCCTTTTATTGTCCTGGTTCCTTTCCATTTTCCTGGTTCCTGAAGTTACATCAGGATATATGCTCACATATAATGATTTTGTGCTTAGATCCACATATGAGGGAGAACATATGCAATTTGTTTTTCTGAGTCTGTGTTACTTCCTTTAGCATAACAGCTTCTAGTTCCATCCATTCACCTGCTAATTTCATGATGCCCTCTTTCTTTACTGCTGAGTAGAATGCCATTGTGTAAATGTACCATATTTTCATTATCCACTCCTCAGTTGAGGGACACTTAGGTGGCTTCCATCTCTTCACTATTGTGAAAAGAGCAGCAAAACACATGAACGTGCAAATATCTCTGCAATAGGCTGAATCCTTCGGGTATATGCCAAGGAGTGGTATAACCAGGTCAAATTTTTAGTCTTTTTTTTTTTTTTTTTTTTTTTTTTTTTTTTTTTTTGGTCTATTCAAACTAGGGTCTCCCTGTAGCCCCAGCTGTCCTGGAACACACTTGTAAACCAGGCCGGCTCTTGTGAACTCACACAAGATGCCCCTCGCTGCCTCCCAAGTTTAGGATTCAAAGTGTGCTACCACGCCCAGCTCAATTTTTAATTTTATAGAGTTTCCACCACTGTTTTTCCTAATAAGTGTTGCAGAGAGCTTGAAATCCTCAACCAGTCTAATGAATAAACGGCATTCCTCTTCCCCCACACCTCCTCAAGCATTTTTCACTCATTTTTTTCTGATCTTAGCCCAGTCTTACTGGATAAGATGAAATCCTTAACTGGTGGTTTTATTTGCATTTCCCTAATGTTAATGATGTTGAACACTTTTTTAAGGTGTTCTATTAGCCATTTTTATCTATTTTGACGACAACTCATTGTCATATTCCTCTATGTAGCCATCTTCTTACTTGGTATCCTTTGCTTTTTTGATTAGTTATATAGTCCAGATTCAAACCTCTGTCGCACTGTGAAAGATTATTCCACTCTGTGGGCTTTCTCCTCATTTTCCATTGTTTCTCTTTGTTCGACTTTATCTGGTTATATGAGGACCTATTTGTTCATTCTTACCTTGATGAGTTCTGACACAGCTACAGTCTGATTTAGAAATCTTCCTACAACCTATGCTCTCCATATGATTCGCTCGCGATTTTTCTTTTAAACAGTTCACATTAATCTTATCCATTGGAGTTAAGTTGTACAAGGTGAAACGAGAGGCGTTTTATTAGTCCACTTCTTTGCATAGTAGTGATCCAGTTTCACCACGCTGCAGGATGTTCTAGTTCCTCCACTTGATTGCCTCTTGGCCCCTTTTCAAATAATCCAATGTGACTGATCCACGTTGCACTCAAGTTCTGGCGTCATTGACTCATATTTTTTAGTTGACATCTTATATCAGAGGTTATTTTATTGGCTGCCCGCACCATGCTGTTATGGACTATAGCCTGTAATATAGTTCTCGGCCGGGAAAATCAATACACTCTGCATTGCTCTTATGTGCTCCAGGTGCGCCTTGCTTTCCATTGTGTCAATTATCCACCATATTGAATTCAGATTTTTTTTCTATAATTCTCGGAAGAATTTCATGGGGACTTTTGAGGGCGATTGGACAGCATCAACTATAGATATGTTTACCTATTTAGGTAGGACTGTCATTTTCCTATATTAATTCTTCGAATGTCCCATCCGAGCATGGGCTTTCCTTCCAATCCTCTGGCTGATCTATCCTCAATATGTTTTCGCTTAACAAAGTCGAAAATTTCATTATAGGATATTTAATGTTACTTTTCAGTTTCATCCGATACTTTTAATTTTTCTGAGGCTATTGTAATATGGGCAAGGTTTCCAGTAACTTTTCTCTAATTGTTTTTATTGACTTTGGACGATCACTGACTCTTGTAGATTATATTTCCTGTAAATTCCATTTACTGACATATTTTAATTTTCTAGCTGAATTTTGATATCTCTTAGGATTAAAACATATTATCTGCAAAACGGTTAGTTGCACCACTTCTTATCTCATCTAGTTACTTCTTTACTTCCATTCCTTATCTATCTGCTATACACGAGTTTTGAGCACAGTCTTTAAAAGGAGTTGTCAGATAAGTGGATAGATTCAGTGGGTTCTATAGAGTTTAGTTTAAGTTTCTCTCCATATAGTCACGATGTTGGATGTGGTTTGTTGTATACGATCTTTCAATTCTGTTTGAGTTTATGTTCCCCCAATCCCAATTCCTTCTAGGACTTTTAACTATAATGTATGTTTGAATTTTACCAAAGCCTTTGTCTCATCTATTGAGATACCATATGATTTTGTCTTTGAGTCTATCTATATGATTATAACATTTATTGCATTTACATATACTGATAATCCTCCTTGCATCTCTGGAGTAAATCTACTTGATCATGGTGGACGACCTTTATGATGTACATATGTATGCAGTTGGTGACTATTTTGTTGAGAATTTTTGCATCTATATTCATTAAGGATACGGGTCTATAGTTTTCTTTTTTGGTTCTATACTTACCTCTTTTTGGACATTTAGATATGTGGCCTTCACAAAGAATTATGGTGTGTTCTTCCTCTGTTTTTTAATTTTGATAACCATGATATTGGTTGTAGATCTTCTTTAAATGTCTCACAGAATTCAGCTGTATATCCTTCTGGGCCTGGGTTTTTTGTCAGTTGGAAGGTTTTGTGTTTCAAATTCTTTGTATTTTATGGCTCTGTTTAAACTGTTGATTTATTCTTGGTTAGATTCTTCTGGTGCTCTCTGGAAACAGGTTTCAGTATTCATCCATTTTTCTTAGTTTTCATAATTTAATACAAGTATAGGTTATAAAGAATTCTCTTATAATGTCTAGATCGTTTTGTTGTTTCTTGTGATGCATTTCCATTAATCCTTCTAATTTGTTGATTCTTGAGTAGTTATTTCTTTCTTTTGACGTAACTGCGGCAAAGGGGTCATCACTTGTTTATTTTTTCGAAGAACAGTAAACGATGCCAAACTTTGCATACACTATTGTGTCAAAAGTCCTTAAAATCTTATCTATAAATGAGCATAAGGACACATCTTTTTCTCTAAGCATTTGAAATTTTTAAAATTCCTTGATTGCATTGAACAACTAGAGACACCACAAATTTTCTCAAAAATCAATTTAATGAAGGCTCAGCTACGCCATTAGCATGGAATTCTGATTTTAAAGAAAAATTAATACAGAATTTCAATCAATAAAAGATAGCCAACCACCACAACAATAGCCTCCACCAAAAAACAATAATACTTAGGAAAACAACCAACCAAAACACCAAAGATCCCTTACAAATTAATTTACCAACCCTTGAAGAGAAGAAATTTGGAAGACATCGAAGATGGAAAAAACCTCCCATTCATCATGAATGGGAAAAATATATATAAAAATGTTCATCACCCCAAACTCCTTGTATAGATTTAATGCAATCCAATTAAAATCCCCAAGAGTTTCTCACAGGCTTGGAAAAAGAAAAAAGGTCCTTAAATTCTTTGGAAAAACAAAAGACCCCAAAATAGCCCATACAACCCTGAGTGAAAAACGATGCAACACAGAGGGGATCTCTATACCAGACTTCAAATATTTTCTATGGGCTATAGTTCATCAAAACCGCTGGACTGGCACAAAACAGAACCTGTTACCAAATGGCACAAAACCTGCCGCTCACCAACTTGAAACACATTACAGTTCAGGCCATTTCACTTTGACCCGGGGGCCAAAGAAGACATCAATGGAGGAAAGGACAGGCATCTTCAGCACGTAGGTTGGCAAACTGGATTCCCCACTATAGACGAATGAAATTTCACACCCCTACATTTGCCTGTACAATAGTTCCACTTCCCGATTATCTTACAGCCCTCAACATTGAAAAACCCCAACTCTGAGGCGCGATAGAAGAATAAGAAAAATTTGGCAGCCGACTACAAGACATAGGCATAAGAAAAGACTTCCTAAAATCAGACCAGCAGCTGCACCAAATTAAGGTCGACAGTTGACAAATGGACCTCATTAAAATAAAAAAAAAAAAAAAAAAAAAAAAGAAACAAAATCAAGAAAGCGAGGAGAAATCCCACAGGGTGGGAGGAAACCACCGCAGAAACATCTGACAAAAAACAAAGAAAGAAAAAAAAAAAAAAAAAAAAAAAAAAAAAAAAAGAAGAAAACAAAATGACCCACTATATAGATGGAGCAAAGAGTGAACAGAACACTTCACAAGTGAGGAATTAGAGATTGCTGAGATACACCTTAAGGTGTTTAACATCATTAATTATTAAGGAAATGCAAATCAACACATTTAACATATTATCTTACTCCAGTAAGCTGGATAGTGATCAGGAAAACTAAATGATACCCAGTGCGTGGAGAGGGGGTTGTGGGGGAAAGGGGACCACTCATCAACTACCTGCGTTGGGGCATGTAAAACTTGTCCAGCCCCACTATGGAAAAAACAGTGTGGAGAACCCTTGGAAGACTTGGAATACACTTGCCACCTGACCCACAAGCCATAACTAACCGTGCATGTAATCTATTAGATACAGTTGTCTGCAAATGAAACAGAAACAACTAAGAAGGGACATGAAAAATATATATAGCTATTAAACACAGTTCTGGAGTGTGATTTGCTCACGCCAGAGATGTGCAAAGGCAGATATAACAACCGTAGTCGGCACCACACTGGAAGCCGAGACAGAATCCGGAACTCTGCTCAGTATCAAGGTGAATGTCTCAGAGTCCCAATTCCAGTGTGAAGCCCAATGGGTTCCAGGAACGACCTGCCGGTCTCAGTACACATTGGGGATCCGAAAGGTTGTCACAGCAGCAAGACAAACTACAGATGATAGAGGAAGCCGCAGAGAAAAAAAAAAAAAAAAACAGGACCAGCTCCTTCTGCCTGAGCCTTAAAAACTTGCCTTCGCGGCACGAAGGTACCACCACATTTGGTGGTGGGCCATCCAGGGTTGAGGCAGCCAATCCAGAAGACCCCTTTTTCTCTTATTTGTCCTTAGTCCAGGTCAAGTTAAACAACCCATGATTAAAACCATCTGACAGCAGTATCCACAATGACTGTCTTATCAGAGATCACATGCAAGGCCAGTTTTATGGCAGCTCTCTTCACCAAGCAAGGAGCTGGAACCAACCAAGTGGCCCCTTCCACTATGGTGGATCGAGAAAATTTGGTACATTACACAATGGAGTTCTATGGCAGGGTTAAGAAAGATGACAATCAGAACTTTGCAGGTAAATGGCTGGCAGCTAGAAGATATCATGCTGAGTAAAGTAAACACAGTCCCAGAAAAACAAATGACGAATGGCCTCATCACTCTCTGTAGATGCTAGCACCCTATATCTAATTTATGGCAAACTGGCCAATGTTAATGTGATCTGAAAACAATTGTGCTCTTATACTTGTGAATCCCCTTAAATAATAATAATAAAAATTAAAAATATATGGTGCCCATCAAAAGATATCTTTTAAAAACACTGAAGCTGTCTGTAAAACTGAAAGCAACATATCCCCCATTTGATATTAAAAAATCGGCAGGGAAATTGTATCATTATTTATCTCTATATATACCTTATCCTGTAAGGTGATTGCAAAAACAGAATGGTATGTATTTTGTGAACTTGGGGTGAACAAATACAATTGTTATGCATTCTACATTTCATGGAGCAAAATTTTAACTTTGTTGACACATAGAACACATATTTAACTACTAATTAGACAAGCTGATAATAAAAGAAGAGCTACCAGTTCTCTTATGCAGGAATCCCAAACGAAGCTGAGTATTTCAACATCAGCCAGATCTGCTCTGTAGACATCAGTGAAAAGCACCTACCAAAAACATTGCTTTGCCAAGATCAGTAATTCTGGGGGTGAGACTTCTTGCAGAACCTGACTCGAGGTTCCAGAGAACTGGCCTACGAACTGGCCTTGTATAAGCTGATTGGTGTCTACTGCAATTGGATCTGTTGTAGAGCTATTCCCACATTCAGAACACAAACAGCATCTCTCTCTAACATAAAACCAATGACTCGTGTTCAGTTAAGATGTATCACTTAATGCCTTCTCACTCATGGCATTAAGAAGGTTTCTTCCTTGTAAATTCTCTGGTGCATGCTGAATATTAGTTGAAGGGCTTCCTACACTCAAGGAACACCAAGGATTTCTCTTATGTGTGAATTTGCTGATGTATGAATGAAAGATTTTTCTTCAGTCACTATGTTTTGAGGCTTCTCTTCAGGATGAAATCTCTGGTGGAAGATCATTCCAAATTCAGAAAAGACAGTCTCCACTTGTGATCAGTTTGATGATGCACTTTTAGTTGGAATGTATTACAGAATAATTAACCCAGCCTTTCTAAGGCTTCCATCCAGTGTATTTCCTAATGGGATGTCAATGATGACTTCCAGAGGAAGGACTTAACTTATTTGTGATAGTCTCTCTCTAGTGTGTTAAATGATGTCTATGCACCTGCTGCTGAAGGCTTTCCCACTTGCAGGACACCTGAATGGCTTCTCACCTGTGTGAACTTGTTAGTGATCTCAGAGCTGACTCAGAAGTTAAGGCTTTCTCACAGCCACTGCGTTTGTAAGGCTTCTCACTGGTGTGAATTCTCTGATGCATTCTGTCTAAAAGCTTTTCCACATCATTACATATCTGCTGCTTTTCTTTAGTATAAATTTTCTGTCTAAAGGTCTCTCCCTCATATGAATTCAATGATGCACCTTCAGGTGGGATATTTTACTAAATGATTTTCCACTGTCCTGGCATTTTTAAGCCCTTTCTAGAATGTAAGTTTGATGATGAGATGTCAACTTTGACCTCTGGAGGATGATTTCTCACAATTTCACAGATATAATGTCTATCCCTAGTGAGAATCATCTCATGTGGATGGAAACCTGACCTGGCACCAACGGCTCTCCCTCAGTCTGTGCATACATAGGCTTTTCACCTGGGTGAATTCTCTCATGTACTTGGAGTGAGGCCTTAGCAGAGATGGCTTCTCCACAGTATCTGCCTTGTGTGAGTTCTCTGGTGTGTGCTAAGGTTTGGCTTCTGATTGCAAGCCTTCCCATATTCAGAACACACATAAAGGCTCTCCCTGGTATAAATTCAGCAGTGTATCTTCAGATAGGTTCTATTTTTCACCAACAGATCACCAGATGCTCTCTCTGAACTTTGGAACTTTCTTTGCTCTTTTACTGCTGCAAGTGTCTATTAATTGGAATATGTACAGAACATATTTTATATAGGCTGTATATATTTACATACACCTTCTATTACAATTTTACATCTACTTTCTGAGAACTAGCCTTTAGATATTTTTAAAAGTATGGTGAAGAAGCCCAGATTAGTTAATAGAGACAGCTGATGAGACTAAGGGTAGCACTCACCCTCTCCTTTTCCCTCTCCTCCCTTCTCTCTGTCTCCCTTTCTCTTTCTTTATTCTTAATTTTATTTTAAATAGCAACTAGCAGTTAAACTTTACTTTTTCTGACTTTCTGCTTCTTTGGGTTTCATGTCTATGTTCCATGTTGTTTGCTTCTGGTCACGGCCTTTCTCAGGGTCTGGTTCCTATTTGCACATAGAACATATGGTTTCTCAATAATGCTGACCAAGACTGGAAAGTTATTTTTGTAACCTGACCTCCTGCTGATCCTACCAAAGTGATCAGGGTCTATTTTCTACTCCACAAGAAATAATAGAGAATTCACCTTCTTATTTGGGGCTTGGTTACCTAATTCTGTGCATAGATCAATTAAGGAATCACATTATGCCTACTTGAAAGGAGCACAGGTATTTGAGGTCTGCATAGTAAGCTTCTGAGCCTACTTCACTCATAGCTGAGGCTCCATTGAAGTTGCAGGTTATCTGTCTGCCTGCCTGTAATTGAGAAAAGCCTTTATCTTTTGTATAACTATAAAATATTTCCTACTTCCATTAGTACTAATTAGATTTGAAAATCTCACTAATCAAAGCAGCTCCCTTGTAATTGGCTTACAGGCAATTTAAAAGACAAACATGAATCTTACATCCCCACATTTATAGAAAATAAAGACGCTAAACTTTTCATGCTCATGTGTGTTACTTTTAAAAGAATTTCCTCTTCCCTAATCACCAAGAAATACTCTTATGTAAAAAGGAAATCACACAATCAAAAGAAATAGTTACATAAAACTAATTAATTGACTATATTGGATTTAAAACCAGAGCAAAAACAAACCAAAACAAAACTGGAGCTATATTTAAACCCCTAGAAACAGAAGCTAAAATGTTAGCTACTAGATGTGTAGTTGAAGGTATGCGGAAATGATCATCAAAGAGTGACTATGAGATTTATGTTTCCTAGGGTACTAGGTGACACTAGTTCCTCCAGAATCCTGAAGTTTACTAAACTGCTTTGCTGATCAAATAAGCGAATTATGATAAAAATTACTAATTAAATCCTTTCCACTTCAATAGAAGTTAGTAGAGTTGGTTCAATGCCATAGGTGTTATGAGCTTGTGGTAGGAACAGATATTTGTGTGAAATACAATTGTTTGGAATACAGAAAGGGCTTCAAGTCCCTTCAGAGGAAAATGAGAGTTTTATTTTTAACAAAATATAAAATTATCATAAGATATAAAAGAACATAGTAAGGAAGAAAATTTAATTTTTTATTTTGTTTCTGTTTTGAAGAGCTATATTTGTTATATAACCCATGCTGGCTTGGGATTTTGAAGTAGCCTCTGCCTCAGCCTCCCATATGCTGGAAATATGGGAATATATAACCACATCAACTTTCAAAACATGATTTTGTAAAAATTGAAGATTTTAGAATAATGAAATTCCCTTGCTTTGATTTATATTACTTGAAATATGAAAAATTATTATTTGAAAGCTTCCTTGGTGTTCACCCAGGATGATGAACTTTGTCAAGAAATTTTTTAAGAAGCCTAAAATTGTTGCCAAGTATTATATTCATGCATGTAGATGATATTTATTCTCTCTGTGGAGAAACAGCTTTTTAAGGGCATTCAGTTTCCCTTAACACAGAGTAATAAATTATGTTTTGCTTTTTTCATAACTTGTCCAAATGTTAGTATTCCTTGGGTCTCTGCCTCAGAACGACTATATTGTGCTCTTATTTAAAATGCTTCATTCACTCCTGAAAAAAAGCCCTCATATTACTTATAACAGATAGGGTTATTGCATTCTTATTTAAAATATTATAATTCTCACTGATTAAAATAGATGCCCTATTGTTATTTATGAAATACACACAATTCTTCTTCCAATCAAAGAGACAATGAAATCTGAAAACTCATTTGATATTTGCTCTCCCAGGTTAAATCCTCACGTTAGAAAAAAATAATATTTATTTAATGCTAACTATGCAATTTCAGAAGCCCATAAATCAGAACATTTATTTACCCACAGTATGGAATGAGGGCTCTAGGAAGAACTTCAAAGGTTTTGTTTTGCTTTGCTCTTACATGGCATGCCATGGGAAATGTTGCTAAATCAAAGTTATCTCGCTGCAGGTAAAATGCTGCTAGTACAGATTTGGAGAGTCCAGAGTGATCTGGATGATTTTGGAAGGTTGCAATGGCCTCAAAGACTATATATCTTTAGGTCCAGGGGAAACATTAAAGAAAATCTTACAGGGAATTATTTGTTGTACCCAATAACGTTCTCTCTCCTGCTCCAATATTTTTAGTTATAGCAATAAATGAACCATGCCAAGCTGTTCCATCTGCTCTGAGCCTTCTCCTGAACCTTTTAGCCTGCTATGAGCTCAGACCAGAATTTTTATTAATAGTCAAGACCACTTTCAGAGACAATGGTAACAATAGGCCTAATGACTGATGTAATTCAAACACGGGTTGCAATAAATCCCTGGGCTGCCTTGCCTTGTATTTCTCTGAGATTGTTCCAGGGCTTGAGCTCCAGTTTGAGGGCTCAAGACAGATGCCTTCCTAAAGCAGAGTACTGACCAGAGGAACCCAGATAAGGTGACAAGAATTAATCTTAGAAATGAATAAACTGGCAAAGAACACGTATTTGAGGTTGTTTGAAATGTCATTCTTCAGATTTTTTATGTCCTATGTAATACACGTGGGATCCTTCTTTTACGCTACAGTAGGTCTAGCCCTTATTTTATTTTATTTTTTTGGTTGTTTATTTTTAAGGGATTCTACAATATAATGACACAGTTGTTTGCAGATAACATTGATGTTACTCAGTTTGTCATACAGTTAGATAACTGGTGCATTTTGCAAGTATCTATGTCCAAATTTTGAACAACCCAAGGTTCCCATAGTCCAGTTGGAGAAGCTTGTATGCACAGGCATGTTGATCAATTAGGAGTCCAGACTATATTGCTGAGGTCTCATGATTCACCCCTATGTCTCCGCAGCCCTTACATTCTACCACGCCTCCTCTTCCGCAGTTTGTTCCCTGGGCTTTGGGAAAGGGGCACAGTGGGTGAGAAGAAAACAGTCCACTTTCTTTGGAGTTGTCATTTTGGACTCTAGTCTGCTCAGGTTGTTTCCCTTCATGGGTTGACAGCTTTTCCAGTGATACCTTTTTAGTCATACTAACAAAGCACAAGCAATTGGATGTACAGGCATTTAAGCAGTACTAATTATTATGTCAAGCTAAGCTGTGAGCATAGACACAGATGCTTGGATGGTATGCTAATCCGCATAAAAGGCAGTAAGCCCCTGTTGTTGAAGACCTGGTGTGAGCATGAAAAAATGTTATGAGACGTCACTTGCTAGCGTACAACTGGCCTGTGAAATGCCAGAGAGCGTTATCAAAGGCAACTAAAGCAATACAGCAAAATATTGGTCTCCCTGAGACAAGCAAGACTCCTCCATCAATATCAGCTACACCTCAACAGCCTGGAGATACTGTGCAACAGTGGCAGTCACGTGTCTATATATATCCCAAATCTAATTGGCTATTAGCTCTCTCCTTGGAGGAATAACTCACAGTGGATGCCACAAGCTTATGTCCTCTAGTGGTTAGGAGATGTTGTAAGCCACAATAAGAACTTGTCACCCTTTATAGAGAAACCACAGTTTGAGGTCTAGCCCTTATTATCATAAGACTACGAATTTAGAAACTTAAGTGAAATGTTTTAAAGTAATCTCTAATTTTTTTTTTTGGTCTTTTCAAGACAGGGTCTCCCTGTAGCCCCAGCTGTCCTGGAACTCACCTTGTAAACCAGGTTGGCCTTGAACTCACAAAGATCCGCCTGTCTCTGCCTCCCAGGTGCTAGGATTAAAGGCGTGCGCCACCACGCCCAGCAAATAATCTCTAATTTTTACTAACCCATCCAAGTCCAGAAGCACATGTTAGCAAGGTTTAGCTGGTTCTCCTTGCCCTTCACAGCAGTACAGTTAGCTGTTTAGATTTAGCAATAATCAGGGTTGCATTTTGCCGATGGACAAGTTGTGCAATGAAGGCCATCATAGAATCCAGTATGTGAAAATGGTTCTCGATTAATCATGTGTGACAAGCCAAAAAGCAAGAGATAATGATTAGCCTTATGCATGCAGCCAAAGACAACAGAGTTCAGTACAGCAGACAGGCCAGAGGGTCTCCATGTTGGTAATGCTCACCTGACTCACAGGCTGTGATTATCTTCTGGACTTTGCTTCTTGGCTTTGAGTTGGATACAAAAGCATAAGGATTTCAAAGTTAAGTCTTAAATAATCTTATTCTTTTTTCTTAATTCGTTAACTTCTGTGGTGCTGGGAATGAATCCGGGACACTACACAGGGTCAGCAAGCCCTCTGCCACTGAGCTACAACCTCAGACTTCATGAAAACATTTCCAAGTAGAAATTATTTCACTGGCTTCAGCAATTATTCAGTAGTATATGGAGCTAACCCAGTGGCTCTAAGCCAAGAGCAGGATTTTCGGATGTGCAGAGTGAAGGAGACTGGCAGAAATGGGGGCAGTCAGGGGAGTGTGACTGTCAGAGGAACTATCTGAGTCTGGAAAAAGAATTATTTATTGATGGCTGGAGGTGGGTTCCAATGTCAAGAGAAAATTCATTTTAAAGATTGATGGAATTTATTTGTGCCTAGGAAGGATCTATAGAAAGGATAAAAAAGATAATAGACATCTAGGCTTGAATAAATAGAATAAGACAAAGTCAAATAACCTGGAGGGACAGTTCTTACACTGAGTTAAGAGGGAATACAGGGTGAAAAATGTTGATACAGACACACTTGAAAATAGGACAAAGAATGTAGTTAACTAGGCTTTAGTTTAAGTCTTCACTTTTATTGAGCAATAGATGGTTCACTGATTTCCTTAGAGTGTGGTTTCAGGAGTTGCTGAGAGATTGAGACTGGTTTTCTTTTTTTTCTTTTATAGTGGCATTAACATGCTACTAAATTCATACTGTGCTGGATAGCTTTAGTGTCAACTTGACACACCTGGGTTGAGGGAGTCTCAATTGGGAATTGGCTCCATTGGATTGGCCTGTGGCCACATCTGTGCAGTATTGTCTTGATGGTCGAGCAGTGTGGGAGGGCCCAGCCCAGAATGAGTAGTGCCACACTGGGCAGGTTGTTTTGTACTGTATAAGAAGGTGGGCTGGGCATGAGCCAGGGGAGCAAGCCAGTGAACAGCATTCCTCCATGGCCTGTGCTTCAGCTCCTGCCTCCAGGTTCCTGCCCTGAGTTCCTGCCTTGGGCTCCCTCAATGAGAACTGTGACCCAGAAGATGTAAGCTGAATAAACCCTTTCCTCCCCAAGTTGGTGTCGGTCAGAGTGTTTTGTTACAGCAATGGAAGACAAACTAGGACACAAACTTTTCAAAATAAACTTTAGAATGCATATGTGAACAAAAGGAAAATTGAACCAGTCAAAACAGCTCAACCAAGAAAGGCTTCCATTGGATTCTGTTATAGATACTATAAACATTTTGATAGTAGAGGCAGAGAAAGGGATCATTTATCTATAGGAATTTGTATTTTTCATATGCTGTTAGCATTTTATAATGGATTAGAAACAAATTTTGTAATAAAAATCACGTATGGTTAGTTTAGCTTCCTGAACTTCTATAGAAAGTTGTCATAGACAGGATGTCTTAAAATAAGCACTTAATTCTCATCATTCTAGAGTCTGAGAAATCTGCAAGTCAAGCACAGGCAGACTCACTCACTGCAAAGAGCCCACTTCCCTCTTTGCAAATGGCTTCCTTCTCATTGTGTCAGAACTAAAGGGTCCAAAGTAAACTCGGTCCTCTCTTCTCCTTCTTAAGAGGACATTGATGTCATCATGTGACATGAGGCTCATGGCTTTATCTAATCCAAATTATATCCCAAAGGTGTGACCTCTAAATATTATAGTTTTAGGGGCTCAGAACTTGAATATATGAATTTTAGAAGATCAAAATTAGATTCATGAAACTAGCCCTTACATTTTTAGTTTGAGAAGCCAAATTTATTATAGTAATTTATTTAAAGAAAAGAAACACATTTGTGGACATATCCCATGTGCTTTCTTTTCTGATTTCAGATTCTTCACTAGATATTTTGAAACATCTGTATATGTGTATTTACTGTTTCCAAAAGCAGGAATATCTGTCATGGTATAAATGGAATATGTATGATATATATCAGGTGGTATTTTGTTTTTAATTTTTATGTTTGAAAATTTCATACATGAGTATTGTCTTTTCGTTATTTCCATTCCTTCCATGTTCTCTGAAGACATGGCAATCCTGCTTCAGCTTCCCAAATGCTGGGATCATAATAAGAGTGAGTCACCATGTTCACCTTAGGGTCTTTGATTTCATTACGATGTAGATTGAGGGTTTGGCTAAGGGCTTTCAGAGGCTCAGTGCAAGTGACCTGTGTTACCTACCATTCAAAGATGGGAAATTCCAGAAATGAACAATTCATAAGTTTTAAATTGTTAGCTGGGCATAGTGGTGAAGACATTTGATCCCAGTACTCAGGAGGCAGAAGCAGGTGAATCTCTGTGAGTTCAAGGCTAGCTTGGTTTACATAGTGAGTTCCAGGCCAGCTGGGGCTACAGGGAGACCCTGTCTCAAAAAGACCAAAAAAAAAGTTTTAAGTTGCATGCCATTCTGAGTAGGATGATGCATATCATGCCTTCCTTCCCTTTTGGGCCCAAGACATGAATTACCCTTTGTTTGGGGTATCCACAGCTGTATCAACTACTGGCCTACTAGTCTCTTAGTGATCATTTCCATTATCAGTCTGACTGCTGTTGTATAATGGTTTGTAGTGTCTATAATTCCTGTCATCTACTAAGAGTCCCAGAATGTACCCCCTTGAGTAGAGGAGGGGAGCTGTTGCACAGAGTCTGCATGCAGCCCTTTCCTCTCATGGCATATTGTTCATGAACTCTGAGGACCCTGCACTTTCTTTGCAGGGAAGGTTGTCTTGTCTCTCGTGTAGTGGGTGCTTTCTACCTTTTAGCAAGCATTGCATGGCTCTTGAGTTTCCTCATGCCCTAGTCTCTCTGTGAGATATCCACTGACGCCTGCTCCCTCAAGCCTCTTATTCCCATTCCTCTAAGCCCTTTCACAAAATCATTACAAATAATGCATAAATGTACATAGACCCACATCTCTGGACAAATCTGCTTCCAAAAACACCAATGAAAACCAAATTCTCCAAAGGCAATTCTGCCCAACTTGTAGCACTTCCTGTGGGCTCTCTGAAACCCTTGCCTTATCTGGGAGAACTGTAGCATTTCATTTCTGGATGAAGTTAGTTTATGGGGCAGATGATTTGGAAATAAAGCTCTTCTTTTCCTTTCTCAATCACATGGTCAAAAAGAACACTCCCATTAGGTCATAAATGTGTGCCAAAAGACATTAGTTTGGCAAGTAGGTGAGAGCGCACAGAGGGGGTAAATTAATAGTTTATGCAACTTGTGTACTGGTTATTTGGAAAGGCTACAGAATTGCTTTCAGCACATTTGTTTGACAATGAATGCTGCTAGGAATACTGGCAATTATGGCAAAATGGAGTCATGAAAATTGAACAGTGCATGGGGGGAATATCAGATTGTATGTCTTGATATCTCATGCACAGAAGGTAAGTTTCTTCAGAGTGCCTACTGAAAGTCAAGAACTCTGAATCTGGAGAGGAGATCGAGAAAGCTAAAATCTCCAAATACCTTCTTTGTGGTTCTCTTATCATGGTCTGGGAGAGGTCCTGCATATGAGAGACAGATCACAAGAACCAAGGGCTGCTGCTTAAGACTTCTATAATCATTTTAAAAAGGAAAAATCTCTTTGGTTTCCATTACCAGTAAATTGGTTGAGGTAAATATGACCAAGTACATGGGATTTTTGTTGCCTCTAAAATCCCCAAACACCCACCAGTTGATGGATGCATATTATTTTGGGTGTAGTTAGTATAATTTATTTTGCATTCTGAAGAGATTATTCCTGTGAAACTAGGGTCACTGGGCCCCAGATACAGTGTACCTGTTGTATTCTTTTGTTTTCATTTGCTTTAAGATGTAAGAGGGACAGAAGTGATATAGGTGAACAGTCTGGGAATTACTATTTAATTTAGGTGATACAGGGATGATAACTCCTTTTCCAAGGAACTCCATTAACAAGCAATTGATTTTCTATTGGTTATCTCCATGAAACAAAACATTCTTAATCACCTAGTTCCACCATTTAAGGTTGATAGAAGCTCATACATAGGGCAAAGAGACGGGTCCCCAGGCTTTCAGTCAGGAAGCAATGCTTATTCCTCAGGGAAGTGGCCCAGCAGATTCACATCTAAAGCCCAGTGATCATCATAGTACACAGAGTGGGGCAACTCTGGTCATGTTAAGTGCTGTGAATGTGCAAATCACAAGAGGAAGGTTTCAAAGCCATAAAGGAAGATCAGATCAGTGGCCTCAAATAGAAAGCATCCTGCCCAGTGGAGGTAAAGCAGTGCTAATAGGAATCTGCTGCCCCAGGTCTGGTTAGCTAGAGCAGCTTCTGCCAGACCTCTGCTAAAACTAGGGTGATAACCACAGCAAGGGGGACAGATGGTGGTGACAGTGCATCACAGTAAGATGACCGGCACGGGAAACAGCTGACCTATCCTGTCAGCCGCTTCCTCAAGCTTATGGCTCACATAGATTAGTCAGCTTCTAGAGTAACTAAAACAGGGCCCCAGACCTCTGGGGTCTCTGACATGGCAATTCACTTCCCCCAGAAGGTCAGGTTACACAGTGTTGGTGCACTCCTAGACATAAGAAGCCAGATTTACTCTGCTGTGGTGAATCCAGAGGACCACAAGAGTCACCTTCACTCCAGTAGTGATGAATAAAATGACAGTAAACAGACCCCCCCACCACCACCAGAAGAGGCTTTAGAGGTTGGACATTCCACTCTTTTACCTATACAGAATGTCCTGGTTCAAAGAGGGTGAGCATCTGTGGTAAAGCTCACAGGTAGTCATGTCCTAACCTAGTGCTGCACAGTGGTCAGAGTCAAGCCAAGAGCCTGAATTTGATGTCTCTAGAGTCTTGATGCCCAATTCTTTTTAATCTCCTCACACAGTCCTGAAAACAGAAGGAGGCATCTATAAAGAATCTCCTAAGGGGAAAACCTTGTCTGTTTAATAGGGCTTGACCTAGTTCTTAACAAAGCAATTGGCAACAGCCAGTCCCAGTGTTGGTGGGCACATTTTCTGGCACAGTTTGCTTAGTTGTAATTTTAAGGTTCAGTTCATTCATTCTACCTCCAAGAGCTCTGGCTGGGGACTATTTGCCTTGTGTAAATTCTATGTGATGTTTTGCCACCACTTGCACCACCTCAGCCATGAATGTCAGTCTGTTATCTGATCCCATGTTGAGTAGAACTCCAAACCAAGGAATGACTTCCCTTAGGAGACAGGCCAGTTCATGTGCCTTCTCTTTGTCAGTAGAGGACGATTTTACCGAGACCAAGAAAGTACACACAAAGAGTAGAAGATACCTTACAGCCTCAGACCCCAGGGACTATGCTGGCGAGTCAAGGGATATACAGATGTCAGCCAAAGGACTCTCCAAAGCCATCCAGCCAATGGGGATCTATTCCTGGTGCAACTGCTTGACACAGGCTACGTCTAAGTCCTTGAGAATTACTATTCAACCATCCTCAAATTTCCCCCATCCTCCTGCATGGTAGCTCCCACTTTCCATTGTGAGTGGGGTCCCTTTGTGCAGGTCTAGACAACAGGGCAGCAGTAGGTGTCGCTGATTCTGTTGGCCCCTCGGGGGCTCGGCGCTCTGCCCCTTGGTCTGCTTTATAGTTCTCAGAGCGACCCTAGTATTCCCACCTTTGATGGCCTAGGACTTATGAATCCATACAGCATGTAAGAGTTCAAGCATTTCTTCCCTGTACTGTATGTCTTTTCTTCCCGAGTTGATTAGGCCCTTTTCTTTATGTGGGCATAATCTTTGCTGAAGCTACCTTTCTTACATATCCAGATCTCAGGGATCCCTTCTGTATCTGCCTGGTCTCTCATGGTCAACCAATCTTTATCTTCTAGGAGGAAGATCCTGAGAATGGAGTGAAGGCCAATCGATGTCGACTAGACTGCCCCAAGGATTCACAAATTCTCCAACCATTTCTGGCACTGCATTGGTTTCTACTTTAAAGCCTTCCTAGTGAACCAACAGGACTCTACACCTCTTCAGTATGTGGCCAACCTGCTGTTGGCTTAATGGCTGCAGAAGGAGTGTGTGAAAGGAGTATGGGCTTAAGTTAGTCTCAACTTGACACACCTAGGCTGGAGGGGCCTCATTGGCGAACTGCCTTCATTGGACTGGCCCGTGCCTGTGTCTGTGGGGCATTTTCTTTGTTGAGTGATGTAGGAGGGCCTAGCCCATTGTGGGTGGTGCCACCCCTGGGCAGGTGGTCCTGTGCTGCATAAGAAAGCAGGCTGAGCATGGACCAGGGGAGCAAGGCAGTATTTCTCCATGGCCTGTGCTTCAGATCCTGCCTTCAGGTTCCTGCCCTGAGTTCCTACCTTGGGCTCCTTCAGTGGTGAACTGTGACCCAGGAAATGAATAAACCCTTTCTTCCCCAAGTTGGTATTGCTCAGTGTTTTCTCACAGCAATTGAAGGCAAACTAGAACACAACATAGCTGTTCATCCCCCTCCTCTAGGAGGCTGGCTGTAAGGTTTCAGGAAAAAGCTGCAAATCTACCAAGAAAAAGCCAAATATCTCAGTTTTCATTTATCCTAAGGGTATCTTCGACCCAGTCTACAGGGAAAATGGGCTTTCTGCTCAAAACCTGGTATCAGGTTCAGGAGTTCTTCAGTCACAGATTTCTATAGAATCTGGATGTCTAACTTCCCTATTTTGGAAATACACTTTATAAGACAACAAGGGAGGGGAGGGGGCAGACAAGAAACTTTGCTATGGGAGTAAAGAACAAGGGCCTGTGAGGAGATCAAGCCAGCCCCCACCAAGACATGATCTGAGACTCCCAGACATGACCCAACCTTTTACTCTTTTAAGTACATGAGTATGAGTTTACTGGCTTTGCTGGCTCCTCTGGCTACAGCCCTGGCTCAACACGGCACCTCTCTGCAACTGTCACAACCATTCAACTAGAGTTGCAGCAAGCAGGTCTACCTTCTTTTGTATTTTTGTGACAGATGTTTCCTTGGGACTGACAAAGTCTGTGTTAGCCATTTGCTGATTCTTGGATGCTTCAGGGTCAAAGAGGGTATAAAGATGGAATGTTTCACATAGTCTTTCCTAGAACTGACTTGGGCTCTCTTCAGGTTCCTGGAGTAATTCTGAAGTTTTACTCATGTTCATGACTTTTTCCCCTCCTTCTTTCTTACTGCCTAAAAGAGACTCTTGGTAGGACTCAAGCATCTGAAATCCGAGTCATCAGTAGGGTTCCAATGGGGATCTTACCCAGGGAACTGATCCCACGTTTAAGCCTGAACACTCATTAAACCTGCCACGGCATGTTCCTTTAACGACTTTAACATAGCCCAAGTAATTCAGTGGCATTTTCCAGTGAGAAACAGAGTTGGGAGAAGCTGTCAGCAATCAGTCCAAGTGGGCTGGTAGCAACAATATAATGGTGCATGAAGCAGGTGAACCTGGACGTTTCCTAAATAAAATGGCCTTTTCAGGTTCTGGTCAGCACTTTGAGGGAGCTCTCATCTGAGCCATCATGATTTTATAGTTCTCCTCCAGACAGACTCTCCAGACAAGGCGGCTGAGAGAGGAGCATGTCTTGCCAGCAATCAATATGGGTGCTGACGAGGCCTCCACAGTGACTCTGAGCAGCACTCCATTGATGACTTCATTACCCAGTGACCCCTCAAAGGGCCAAATCACTTCAAACCAAGGCCAATCAAATTCTGGGGTCTTTCCAGGAGTCAAATTAACATGATAATGCCCTAATACTCTTTTCTGAAAATTTTCATCATACACACTAAGGGGGTAAATCTATTCTCTTTGCCACTCATTTCCTCTCTTTAAAAGCTGACAATCACACACATGAGATGGGGAAAGGAGGAGGTGAGAAGTCCTGTTGTCCATTCCAGAATGTCTCCTCATGAAGATAGTCAGGTCCTGCTTAGCAATGGTGAGACTAATCCCCAACATCAAGATTCCGTTGAAGAGGGCCACTGGAAGGTGACTGGGGATTGTCACAGACCCATGAATCAGGATTTCACATTTACTACAGTCTTTTGAACCTTTGGAACATTAAAAAGATATTTATAGTCCATGAATCACTTTTTTTCTGTAAAATATGCCAGGGTCTTACTGTGGCTTATAACATCTCCTAACCACTAGAGGATGTAAGCTTGTGGCATCAACCATGGGTTATTCCTCCAAGGAGAGAGCTAATAGCCAATTAGATTTGGGATATACAGGCATCTGTGTCTATACCAAAGTAACGTACCATAACAATTAGTACTGTTTAAATACCTATATATCTAATTGCTTGTGCTTCATTAGTAGGATTGAAAGGTTATTCCTGGACAAACTGTCAGCCCATGAAAGGAAACAGCCAGAACTGACCAGAGTCCAAAACAACAGCTCCAGAGAAAGTAGATTGTTTTGCTTCTCGTCCACCTGTGCCCCTTTTCTAAGCCTAGGGAACAATCTGCAGAAGAGGGGGCATGGTAGATTGTAGGGGCTGCAACTGGGCTGAATGGTGAAACTACAGCAATATAGTCTGGACACTTATTTGATCAACTTGATTGAACATACAAGACCCCCAGCTGGATGGTGGGACCCATGGGCCATGTGGGTTTGGGCACAACTGCTTGCCAATTGGTTTTACATGAAGGATGCTTGTACTCATAAATTATTACTTATTGTTAAAAAATGAAAAAAATAAAGTAATAAAAAAGATATTTATAGTCTATTTAATTTCTGTGAATTTCATACACTATCTTTATAGTCTATTGAATTTCTGTGAATTTCATACACTATATTTCTGTGAATTTCATACACTATATTTATAGTCTATTGAATTTCTGTGAATTTCATACCATAATATTTCTGTGAATTTCATACACTATAATATTTCTGTGAATTTCATACACTATAATATTTCTGTGAATTTCATACACTATAATATTTCTGTGAATTTCATACACTATATTATTTCTGTGAATTTCATACACTATATTTCTGTGAATTTCATACACTATATTTCTGTGAATTTCATACACTATATTATTTCTGTGAATTTTATACACTATATTTCTGTGAATTTCATACACTATATTTCTGTGAATTTCATACACTATATTTCTGTGAATTTCATACACTATATTTTGATCATGTTTATTTAGATCAACTCCCTTCTCTGTGCCCTGCTTATGGTTTCCTGGCCAGATTTCATGTACATATTTATGAAGGCCTATCGAGCAGAATTTATGTCCCCAAAGGTCTTTTGGAGTGTGTCTACCCACTGGAGCCTGGCTAAGCTATGTAGTGTCACACCATTAAGGACAGCTGCCTCTCCCTCTGTAGTAGTTATAAGTTACCAATAGTTTCTCAGCTAAGTTTGGGGCTTTGTTCTCACCTCACCTCTATGCTGTGATTTTGTCGGGCTTGAGCTTGCATGGGTCTTTTGCATGCTGTTACCATTATTGGTATGTGTGATTTTCAGTAATTTTTTGTCTGGTGTTTCACACCACCTAAGCATTAATTATCTTTCTCCTCTCCTCTCCTGTATAACTCTCCCTGTTCCTTTCCCAGTTAAAGTATTCCTGTCTTCCTGATTGCTCCTTTGGTTACACTTGTCGCCTACTGTCTCCCTCTCTCATGCTCCTTCTTCCTTTCTACTGCGATGGTTCCTTTCCATTTTCCTGGCTCCTGTGGTTAATCAGCCATATACTCATGTCTAATAAATTGGAGTTAAGAACCACAAATGAGCGAGAACCTATTTCAACTGCTTAACAATTTTTACTTCGATCCATTTACCTGCAAATTTCATGATTTTGTTTTTCTTTATTGCTGAGTAGAACTCCACAGTGTAAATGTAGCCAATTTTCATTACCCATTCATTAAGTGAGGGATATTTAGGTTGTTTCCCTTTCCAAGCAGACTTGTTGAGAGTTCTCCAGCAGCATCTGAAACTCTGTATCTTACTGTGTTGTCCAAGATGACTTCAGACTTCTGGATTCAACTTTTCTCAGCTTCCTTGCAAGCTGAGACTACAGAAATGTGCCAAAAGTTTGGTGAGTGTATTAAAGGTCAAATATGAATATAAGTACTGATAACCAAGTGAATATTATATAATTTTGCATACAAATGGACAGTTACCAACCTATCTATTTTAATATAGGAACTATACAAATACAAAGTTTAAGAGGAGTTGGAGAGATGGCTCAGCGGTTAAGATCACTGGCTGCTCTTACAGAGGACTGTGGTTCAGTTCCCAGTATCCACATGGCCACTAACTCCAGTTTCAGTGGATCTGATGCCTGCCCTTTTCTGACTTCTGTGAGGATTGCAAGACATGGTTCACTTACATACATGCAAGCTATATACTTAGACACATAATAAATAAATAAATATACTAAATAAAAGATTTTGCAAAGAATATACACTTGTGAAGAAACAAATCTATGCATTACATTTATTAAATTTTAAGATAGTCTTGGGAAAACTCAATATCCTCATGGAGTTAGAAAAAAACAAAACTTAGTTGGGCAGATTTCATAGTTTTTCACAAAAATATGGAATCACAAAATTTATAAGACACATGATTTGTCCCAAATCAATCTTTCCAGCTGCTAAAGAAGTACATTGGTGAAAGAAATTCCAAATAAAATAATTCTTCTGTTCTACTGAGCAATTATACTGCTTCAAGATGAGGAGAGATGGTGAAGAAGCATCTGTGTAATGAACTGCATTCAAGCAAATTTTCATGACAATTATATATGAGCACCCTTTGTGATAAAAGGAAAATAAAACACTTTAACTGCTTATGTTAGGTTTATAAGGAATAAAAATTGTGCATAGAAAGTGTTATTTGCAAAATTACTGACAGCAGCATTTTTGCTTCCACATGTGAGCAACAGTATCTGGAATTGCACTTCTGCTGTAAGCAACCAAAACTAAACAAAAGACAGGAAACAACTGTGTTTAAGTGTTAGTCAGGATGAAGTACAGGGGTTTCATCCCACCAGATCATTTCCCAGGAGGAATTCAACCTGGTTACAGAGCAAGAGTCCAAACACGAGCCTTCAGTTTCACTGAGTTGAGGAGACAGAAATAAGTTTGGAGAGATAGGGAATTAGAATTTAGATGATGAAACATCACTGTGTAATGTGGAGTCAGAGAGCTGTACAGTCTGCACAGGGGTTTTCATGTTCTGCCTGAGAACTAGCCCAAAGGAACAGATGCTGATTCTTGAAACAACAAAAGAAACTCCCTAGAAGCAGCAATTACCAGCAAAGTATAAGATGAAAACTTCTAAATCACCAGTTGTGATCCCATTAGACAGAATTAAAAGGACTCACTGAATACACAGGACATACATTAATATTCTGACATAGATATCTTACAGCAGTAAAGCTGAATGAACCCAAGGCTAATGGATACAGTGTGTAAACCTTATAAAAGGGCTTCAAAGCAAGCCTAAGTTGATCAAACTCTACCATAGGCAACTCAATCATTTACCAGCAAAATCCCAAGACTGTTTAAAGAAATACAACAAAATTCAGCACTTAACAATGAAAAAGCCAAGAGCCTCTTGCATTTGACAGAAGCAAAATAAATTTGTAAAGAAACAGTTAAAAGGTGACCCATTGTGAGGAGAACATGTTAATAGACATAAACACAAAAACGATGGTAGGATAGAATTATCAAAAAGGATGTTAAAACAGTCATTATAATTATGTTAATCACTTTTAGGATGGAAATGATTAATATTAGCAATATTTATAATAATGTTTATATTATAGTAGAGATATCTTAAAAGGTAGCTTCTGTACATACAAAATATAATACTGAAAATTAAAATTTTAGTAGCTGGAATTATAAGCAAATTAGAATCTGTAATAAAAGAAAAGAACTACAAGTTTAAAGCTAAATCAAGAAAATAACAAAAATGAAAAAAGATTAAATATGAACAGAGACTAAGTAACTGAGGGGAAATATTAAGTTTCCTACTGGGAGTTTCAATGGGAGAAAGAGAAAACCAGTAAAAATATGTGAAGAAGGCTCAGAAGGCTCAGCAGTTAAGAGCGTCGACTGCTCTTACAGAGGACCCAGGCTCGATTCCCAGCACCCACATGGTGGCTAAGAACCATCTTTAACTCCAGTTCCAGGGGAATCTGACGCCTTCTTCTGACCTCTGCAGCATTGCATGACATGGGTGCACCAACCTACATGCAGACAGTACACTCATACAAATAAAAAAATAATAAAAAAAGAAAAAAAATGTGAAGAAATTATTTCTGAAAGCTTTCCAAATTCAATG
Organism: Rhizomys pruinosus; assembly: GCA_009823505.1. Lineage (NCBI taxonomy): Eukaryota > Metazoa > Chordata > Mammalia > Rodentia > Spalacidae > Rhizomys > Rhizomys pruinosus. Next base: position 458,927 of record VZQC01007823.1, on the reverse strand, counting down.
AAAACTATTGCTAAATAAAACGTACTTCAAAAAAGGAATATTAGCGCAGATTTTAAAGCACATTATATTTATCAAGACATCATGACATTCCCAAAGGCAAATGTAACTAATACACTTCAGATAAGTTATAAAATATCTGAAGCAAAGCTAGACATCCCCAAAATGATAAAATGAATGTATAAGTGCTTGCTTTAACATTTTTCTCTCAATAAATATACAGCAAGTAGACAGAAAACCAACAATGTTATTATAGGAGGCTTCACCAAAATCAAACCATGTGTCCTCATTGACATTTATTTTAAAAAAAATCTCAAAATTTTAAATATGTATTTTCAAAAGCATGTAAGACACATATTGTCTTATGATTAATAATAATTGTTGATTAATGATATTAATATATAATAATAATTGTTGATTAATTAATATTGTCTTATGATTAATAATAATTGTTAATGTGACAGCATCTAGAATCATTTGGAGAAGGCCTCTGGACATGGCAATGGGGTATTACCTTGATTACACTAATTGAGATGGAAGTCCCACTGCAGGAGGCACTAGTCCCTGCCAGGGACCATAGGAGAGAGGCTAACATGTGCTCATTGCTGTCTGCTTTGTCTCTGGATGCAGTGTGACCAGCTGCTTCAAGATCCTTCTGCTTTGATTTCCCTGCCATTTTGGTCTCTATCCCTGAATGGTGAGAAAGGAATATATCCTTTCCCCTTTGAGAAGATGCTTTTGTCGAGGTGTTTTGAGGAGTTTTGTGATAGCAACAAGCGTAACTGAGACATAGAATAGCACAAATGCCGAGCAATAAAATAATCCAAAATAATCACTTTAAAGAATGCAAATAAGCTTAGGAAATGTAATTAAATTTCAAGACAAGAGGAATATCTACCTGCATTCACTTTTTGCTGTCTTGAATTACATGCTCCTTTACCTATGGCCTCTTTTAGAAGACTGTCATGCATGGGAATCCATTTTTCCCATCTGTGTTGGTTAGCTTGATATTCCTATAAAACATATTTGAGACAGCCATCTCTAAAAGAAGAAAGGTTGTGCTTTGCTTGTAGTTTCTTTCAGCCCATGGTTGGTTCAGCCCTGTTGCTTTTGGGTCTTGAAAGAAGCCACATGGTAGCGGAAGCTGTTTACTGCTCTACAACTGGGAAATATGAGTGAAGGAGACCCAAGTCCCACAATTCTTTTCGAGGACATGCACCAATGAAATAAGATTTCTCTCTTGGATCTAAGTCATAAAACTTCCCATTCCCTTTTCAAAGCAGCAGGCTAGGAAGTGAGTCTTTAACACAGAGGTGAGCATTCTAGAGCCAAACACAAACAGAGAAAGAAGTACACTAGTGGGCTGGAGAGATGGCTCAGCAATTAAGAGTACTTGTTGCTCTTTCAAGGGGCCAGGATTTGATTCCCAGCACCCATATCTGGCAACCTGTCAGTCTAGATTCAGAGGATCAGATGCCCTTTTTTAGACTCTGTATGTATGGTGACAGAGAGAGAGAGAGAGAGAGAGAGAGAGAGAGAGAGAGATCTTTAAAATTGAGACATTGGGGCTGGAGAGTGTTCTCTCTTGCTGTTCTTCTGGAGGACTCACATGGGGCCGAACAACCCTCCGCAACTCCAGTTCCAGGGGATCTGACATCCTCTTCTGGACTTTGCAGGCATTGCACACAAATGGTACACTTGATGTATTTACATGGATGCAGGCAAAACATATACGCATAAGATAAAATAAAAATAATAAATTATAGGGGCTGGAGAGATGGCCTAGCGGTTAAGAGCACCGACTGCTCTTACAGAGGACCCGGGTTCGATCCCCAGCACCCACATGGCAGCCGAGAACCGTCTGAAACTCCAATTCCAGGAGAACTCCAGCTCCAGGGGAATCTGAGACCCTCTTCTGACCTCCGCGGCATTGCACGACACGGGTGCACAAAGTTGCATGCAGGCAGTACATTCATACACATACAGAAATAAATAAAATTAATAAATAAAAAAATAATAAATTATAAATACATATATATTTTAAATGGGCACATAACATTAATGCAGCCACAAAATTAGGCAATCTCTTTTTGCCACATATCCCAAACAAGATCAAGCAGAATATTGGTTTCCTAATGACTTTGTACATTTATGGAAAGAGGAGTATACACTTTCTCTGATCATTAATGCTTAAATGCAATTTCCACTAAGACATCAGAGCACAAGAGATATGAACATCGAAAGCAATGAAGTGCCAACACCTTTTTGATCCCTTCACTAGATACAATTTATAAAAACTTTCAAGGTATTGAGACGAGTAAGATGAAAAGTGGTTTCTTTGGAAAGTGGTGCTGCCACCCTTGATTCTCTAACTCCAAAGGGAGAAACGGAGGGCCTTGGCTGAGGGGAGGTGCAGCTATCTTCAGAGATTTCGGAAACGTGTTTCTGCAACTGGGAGAGGCAGAGCTGCCTTTAGTTGCCAGACGGGAAGCTCCATGGGGGGCCAACTGGAGCTCTAAGTCTACACTGAGTCACAACCTCTGAGTGCCTCTTGTGAACAAAGCTGAGCCATGAAGCAGAAAATAGAGGCCATCCCATGCCCTCTAGGGCAGTGAGGTACAGTTTTCTGGAAAAGTGGAGAAGTCACAGCAGCAGGAAATAGGATGTGCATGTCAAATTCCTCTGTGTGATCACAGAATTTGCTAGGAAGGCTCTTATCTAAAATTTATATGCATCCATCAGATTAAAAGAAATTTCAGTCATCTACAGCAATGGAATTCTCCAATTTTCATTTTGTTTCTAAGACAACATCTCACTACGTACCCCTTTAAAACCAAAGAATGGGCAGGTTTACCATCACCTAGAAATAATAAAATGCACATGGTGGGGGTGGCTGGAGAGATGTCTCGGCAGTTAAGAGCTCTGGCTGGTCTTGGGGAAGACCTGAGGTCTATTCCCAGCACCTAGGTAGTGGCTAACAGTCATCTGTAACTCCAGTTCCAGGGGATCTTATGCCCCCTTCTGACCTCTTCAGGCATTGCACTTACATTTATGCATGCAATACACTCATACACACAAAATAAAAATAAATAATAAATAAAATATAAGAAAAAAATAGACCCAGGAATGACTATATAGGTGTTTCCAGATAGGATTCACTGAAGGGAAATGTGGGAAGATGCAGTTTGAATTGGGGGCTAGTTTTCAGCTAGCACCCCTCAGAGCACCATGTGGATGGGAGTCAGGGGATTTCTCTGACCCCACCCCAAGAAGGAGCAGACAGTGTGGCCCAGGTACAGGATGCTAGGCGGTACAGCCATGTGCAGTGGTGTGGAGTTGGGAGCCTGTGATTGGTTCTCAGAGCTGACGTCATTTGGCTTATAAAAGCAGGCTGTAGCGGGCAATAAATCTGAATTCTCCATTACCATTATTACAGAATTCCCCGCTGTCATTACTTTTTGTGTGCATATAGGCCAAAGCAGGCCTGCATTTCATTCAGGTGGCCATTGGGTTGGAAAGAGGTTCTTGGACCACCACCCTGGATAGCTGGTGTGGTGGTGATGGTGAAGTGAATTGTGAGTGGACATAGGCTGAAGATAGGCCATCAGCCATCAGCCTGAAATTCCTGTCCAGGGTCCAGCAGTCTTTGGGCAGGTGGAAAAAGTACAGCCAAAGTGGTAAACGTTCCATTGTCCCAGGCTAAGGACCTGAGTTGGAAGGACCACTCAGGTCAGGCTACAAAAGTAGCCGGCTGATTTCTGTATTAAGAGGCCAGTTCCCTACAGTGGCCACAGGAGGGTAATGTGCTCCCCTTTCCCTTAGCAGGGCTGCATTGTACCTGCTCATTACAAAGAAAGCTTCCTACAGGGAAAAGACACTAAATGTGAACAATATCACCCCATGGCTGGAGCCTCTGCAGGTATGAAGAAGGAAGGAATGCCGGGATTCCCCATCTCCTGCTTCCTACCGCCCTACTACAAACTGCAGTGCTGCACCAGGCCTTCGCTGCCAAGGTGGACTGAATCTTCTGAAAGATGAACTAATGAAATAAATTTTTATTTCTTGGGTGGTCTGTGTCAGGTTATTGGCTCACAGTGAGGAAAGAGTAACTAACACAGCTGCCAGGCTCCAAGTATGTGAAGACAGTTTAGGAAGAGCTCTCCTTTCCCCACACCTTCCTCTATCTCCTCTCATTCATGTTGCTGGAGCCGAAATAGAAGTTAAGGCTGGGCTTGCAATCCCAACACTTGGGGGGCAGAGCAGGCAGAGCGGGCAGAGCGGGGAGAGCGGGCAGAGCAGGGAGAGCGGGGAGAGCGGGCAGAGCGGGCAGAGCGGGCAGAGCGGGGAGAGCGGGCAGAGCGGGCAGAGCAGGCAGAGCGGGCAGAGCAGGGAGAGCGGGCAGAGCGGGCAGAGCGGGCAGCGCAGGCAGATCTCTGTGAGATCAAGTCTGGTCTGGTCTACAGAGTGAGTTCCATGCCAGCTGGGGTTATTGGAGACCCTTTCTACTGATATATCAGTAGACTAAGGACAAGGGGCATGCCTGATCATCTCTCCTAAGACATACTCTTTCATCTCTCTTTAGCTTCAAGGAAGGGGAAGAGAAATCGAATATATGAAGAAAGATTGAAATAAGCAACCAACTCAAATTAGATACATTATTTTTTGTTGTTGTTTTTTCAAGACAGGGTCTCCCTGTAGTCCCAGCTGTACTGAAACTCGCCCTGTAGCCCAGGCTTGGCCTTGAACTCACAAATATCCACCTGCCTCTGTCTCCCGAATGCTAGAATTCCGGCTAGATACATTCTTTTAACGAACCTGAGACATCTGTGACTACAGAGAACCATAGGGCCACTAGTGAGCAGGAAAATATGATAGAAGCCAAGCTTATATCCAGTGCACTGTGGTTTGAGCATGTTTCTCTGCAAACTTCAGGTTGAAGCTTTCTATTGTAATGGTAATAATCAGAGGTGGGAGTTTGGAGGATATGATTAAGTTGTGAAGATCATGTAAGACTGGCCACTTTCATGGCTTAGTGCCTTAAAGGAGAGTCTCCATGTATTTCAGTCCACTGTTGACCTTCTACCACATGAGGAACACAGTTCCTTCCTCCATAGAACAAAGAAACAAGGTTTCATCTTAGAAAGAGATCTGGCCTCTTACCAGATATGATACCTGTCAGTACTTTTATTTTAGACATCTCAGCCCCCCAAAAGTGAAAATAAACTTCTATTGTTTCTGACCACCTCTGGAGTATTTTGTCATGGCTGTACAAAAGACACTTACAAGATACTTCTTGCAAAAAGCAGTGATTTTTTTCCTTTGGGACCAAAAGCAGCTTAAAAAAGGAGGAAAAGTTTCTCTGCCTTCATTTTTATTTGTCTCCTTTACTTTGGGTCAGATACCTGATTAATTCTACATAGGCATTAAAATCACGCAAAAAGAATCTATTTTAAAACCAATGATACCTAACCTGGCTCATCCCCCTTCAAACCTGAGAGCACAAAAAGTCATTGTCCTGAAGCTGTGGTCACCTTGGATTACAGGATCAGCAAAGTCTCATGGAACAAATGACACTTCTTACCCACAAATGACAACAAAACTGTCTGATGGCAAGGCTGCATCTTGGAGCAAGACGAATCATCTTACAGAAGTCCTACTTACCTCCTCAAGTGAGGATAGTAGTAGTTTCTGACTGCACACTTTCAAAGGACCAGAACAAAGGCAATGATCAAAGAGACCACACCTTAGCCAGGGCTGCTTAATCATGCAATCCTCTCCACTCCTGTTCCTAACCAACCTCTGTCTGACCTAAAGCTCATGTTAGTCCCCCGAGAATAGACTTGGGGTGATTGGATCCAATGTACACATTGATTAAATATCCTTTTTTTGAGACAGGGTCTCCCTATGGCCCCAGCTGTCCTGGAACTCACTCTGTAGACCAGGGTGGGCTAGAACTCACAGAGATCTGCCTGCCCCTGTTTCCCGAGTGCTGGGATTAAAGGTGTACGCCACCACGCCTGGCTTAAAGACAGTTCTTAGACACTATGTGAGTGCTGGGAATCGAACCCAGGTCCTCTATGCAAGAGCAGTCGATGCCCTTAAGCACTGAGTCATCTCTCCAGCCCCCCCCCTTTTTTACTTCTCTCCATTACTCAGCTCTAATTGACACATTGGGATGAATGGGTGGACCAGCCTAGACTGTTGGAACACTTCGAGCTAAGCCCTTTGTCCTAAAATCCCAGTTACAGCAGCATAAATGGACAAATAAAAATTGTCCCCTGAGAAGTGGGCCATTGCTAACATAAATATATATAAAAAGGTGGAAGTGGCTTTAAACCTGGACAATGGTAGAGACCAAAAAGTTTGAAAGTGAATGATAGCAAAGAGCAGGCTGCCATGGTTGGAACATTGAGAGGGTTTTGCTGCAGGCTCACAAAAAGAGGAAGGTTTCAAATTGGTTGTGAACAGAGCATATGTAGAAATGAGGACTGAGAAGATCCAGGTCTCAGACAGAAATGCTATGAAGTGGTAAAGTGGTAAAGAACAGGCTGAGGTATGCCAAGGCATTTGCACTTTGCAAGAGGTGTGATTTAAGAGCAAATAACTAAGGAATTGAAGTGCTAATATACAAGGGAGGAAAAGAGTATCCCAGTTAATAAGAAAGAGGTGCTGGGACACTAAATTAAGGGTGCGTCTCTATCTTCTAACATCAGTCCTGGGAGGCAGGGAGTCCACATATTTTATCTTCTATGTGGGCCACCTCAAAAGGGGGAAGTGATGGACTCAATACTTCAACATGATTGGCATAAACAGATGGTCCAGGATAAACTTTCTGGAAATCAACAATTGATACCTAACCTGTCCCATCCCCTCTTTAAGGACAGTAAGAACACTGTTTCCTGAGATGCCAGAGACAATCAAGCACACAGAGTCTGCCAGAGCAGGAAGCTAAGTGCAGATGGCAGCAAGGATGAGGGAGTGAGAGAGACAGAACCTGGGGGTGCCGCTCACCACCCTTCATTTTTATGATCTACTAGGTTATCCCATCTTTTCTCACATAACTCATATAGTCATAACTGGTGCCATTCAGCACAAATGTAAAGCTAACATATACCATTTTCTCAGACGTGTCATCCAAAATCAACTAGAAGCTTAATACCTTCTTGTTTTCATATGACATATGCTAGAGAGAATACTTTTAACAAAAACTGTATAAAAATTCACAAATCTTTATAATCCAGAAATTTTAATTAAGCACTTTCCTACCATTAGAATCTATCAGCCACATATGACACAAACCAATATCTACCCCATCTTTCTTTCTCCCTGTGTAATTCTGAGAACAATGTGCCTGAAGACCAGGTTCCAGGATCCGGCTATTCCTACTAACCAATCTGTCTCCTCACTTCTATGAAACCAACCATTTCAGATTCCACAGCTCTGTGACATCATGATGGTTTTGTCCTTCCGTGAACAGTTCATTTCACTTAACACAATGACCTCCAGTTCTTTCAATGTTGATGTGATGACAAGATTTCATTTCTTTTATGATTGCATATTTATATGCATATGTATCACATTTTGAACATGAAACAATATATTAATGTTTTTAAAAGATCACAGGCTAGTCTATAAATCTGTGTAATATACATTTCAATAAAATGGTTTTTTGATGTGACATTGAGCCTTCCCTTTATTTTTTAATAAAATATTTTATTGGTGTTTTGTGTATTTCATAGATCATTTCTCAGTCCAATTTAGATACATTCACTTTTCCATGTTCCCCACCCCACCCCACCCCAGTTCATGCATTCTGCCATACATGCTTTGCATCTTTTTCTCAGTCTTTTGAAAGTTTTTCTCTGCAGAGGTTTATTGTTTGGGCAGAAGTTAACTGTTTCAGTCAGTTCTTTGACCCAGACCTTTTGTCACTGTTGTTCTCTCCCATTCGTATTGCTCCAAAATATGCCTATATATACATCATATAATACCCAAATTATGACCTCTGAGAATAAACTGTATGTTAATTCCAAAATATGTTTAGTAGTTCACATTTTTCCCTTAAATTTTATATTACTCTAAAATATGAATACATACCCCACCCACCCATATACCACAATTACAATGTCTGAAAATAAGTGGTAAGTTAATTCTAGAGCCCATTAAGGGAGTCACATTATATGAGCACAGTTGCCTTCATATAAAAAGTAATATAACATTAACTGCTCAGCTTGCGTTTCAACTAGGGATTTGGAGCTAGCATCCACAAATGAGGGATACCATTGTTTTTCTAGGACCATGTAAGGTAAGGGAAGTATCCCTTACCATAATGGCTTCAAGTTCCATCCATTTACTGGCAAAGTCCATGATGTCATCTTTCTTTACCACTGCATAGAATTCCATTGTGTGGGAAATACATTTTCTCTATCCACTCCTCCATTGAGGGACACTTGGGTTGCTTCCAGCTCTTTGCTATTGTGAAGAAAGCTGCAATAAACATAGATGGGCATGTATCTCTGCAATAAGTTGAGTCTTGTGGGTATATACCCAGGACTGGTATCACTGGGTCAGGTGGTAGGCTCATTTCCAGTTTCTTAAGAGTTCTCCACACTGCTTTCCACGGGGGTTGCAGGAGTTTGCATTCCCACCAGCAGTAGGTTGTAGGATTTCCCTACAACCTCTCTAGCATTTGATATCCTTTGTTTTCTGGATCATAGCTAGTCTTACCACAGTAAGATGAAATCTTAAGGTTGTTTTAATTTGCATTTCCTTAACTATTAGCAATGTTGAACACTTTTAAGATGTTTCTTAGCTATCTTTTTTACTTCTTCATTTGTGAAGTCTCTGTTCAGCTCTTTACTCCATCTTTTGAGTAGGTCATTTAACAAGCAATTGGAAAAGGAATACAAGGAGACTTTCCCACTCACAATACCCTCCAAAAAATAAATTAGGAACAAACCTGACTAAATACAATAAAAATCTCTACAAAGAAAATTTTAAATCCCTCAAGAAAGAGATTGTGGAAAATACTAGAAGATGGATGAAACTTCCATGCTCATAGATTGGAAGAATCAACATAGTAAAAATCATAATCCTGCCCAAAGTAATATACAGATTCCATGCAATACCAATTAGAATTCCTACAAGCCTCTTCATGGACCTAGGAAAAAAATCCTAAAGTTCATATAGAGAAACAAAAGACCCCGGATAGCCAAAGCAACCCTGAGCAAAAATAGCAATACAGGGGGGATTTACATACCAGACTTCGAACTATATTGCAGGGCTATTGTGGAGTTATGAATTCTCTGGCTGGATGAATGTCAAAGGCTTGAAAGAAGCCTCTCAAAAAGTTGGCAGAGGGCCGACTTGATATGATTGTGTTTGAATGCTTGGGTTTGGTAGAAGCTTGCAGAGTTTAGCTAAAACTCTGCCCTTGATTGTTTATACTTAGAATGTAAACACAGAAATTGTTAGACATATTATTGCTATAACCCAATGTCACTTTTTTTTTATATTTTTGAGACAGGGTCTCCCTTTTAGTACCAGGTGTCCTGGAGCTTGCTCTGTAGACCAGGCCGGCCTTGAACCCACAGAGATCCACCTAGCTCTGCCTCCCGAGTGCTGGGATAGCACTCGGGAGGCAGAGGCAGGCGGATATTTGTGAGTTCAAGGCCAGCCTGGTCTACAAAGTGAGTTCCAGGACAGCTGGGGCTACAGGGAGACCCTGTCTTGAAAAGACCAAAAAAACAACAAAACAAAACAAAACAAAACAAAAACCAATGTCACTATGTTCCCTGTTTACATTTACAGCTAGGCCTGTTGAACCTTGAATTCTGTTCCTCTCCTGAAGCCTTCCTTGCATCTAGAACATATACATTGTGTAGTTTTCTGTAATTTCCTTGGAAAACCTCTGCAACTTGTGAGAGATATAAAAGCTTAAGATTCAGAAATAAAACTTTGTCAGCCTTCCTTCGAGTTGGTTGTCCATGTCCTACATCAGAGTGGTGGTCCAGGTCTCAGAACCTAGAGTTCCACACAGCTATAGTCATAAAAACATCCTGGTATTGGCACAAAAATGGGCCCATAGATCAATGGAACAAAATTGAGGATATAAACCTGAGCCCATCCAATTTCAGCCATCTCATATTCGACAAAGGGGCCAAGAAGACTCAATGGAGGAAAGACAGCATCTTCAGCAAATGGTGTTGGCATGACTGAATCACCACTTGTAGAAGAATAAAACTAAACTCCTACCTCTCACCCTGTACAAAAATCAACCCCAAATGGATCAAAGACTTCAATGTGAAACCCAAAACTCTTAAAATGATAAAAGAAAACATTGGTAGTTTTCTACAAGACATAGACCTAGCAAAAGACTTTCTAAATCAGACAGCAGCTGTGCAAAAAATAAGGTCAACAATTGACAAATGAGACCTTATTAAACTCAAGAGCTTCTGTACAGCAAAAGAAACAATCAAAGAAGTGAAGAGAAAACCCACAGAATGGGAGGAAACCTTCACCAGTGATACATCTTATAGAGTATTAACATCCAGAGTGTATAAACTACTCAAGAATGTTTTAAAATTAGATATTGGGGGGCTGGAGAGATAGCCTAGCGGTTAAGAGCACCGACCGCTCTTACAGAGGACCCGGGTTCGATCCCCAGCACCCACATGGTGGCCGAGAACCGTCTGAAACTCCAATTCCAGGAGAATTCCAGGAGAACTCCAGTTCCAGGGGAATCCGAGACCCTCTTCTGACCTCCGCGGCATTACACGACACGGGTGCACAAACTTGCATGCAGACAGTACATTCATACACATACAAAAGTAAATAAAAAAATTTAAAAATAATAAAATAAAATTAGATATTGGAAGGCATGACTGGACAGCTGAGTTGAGTATGATTTTAACACAGATAGCTGAAATAAAGTAATTTTCTACATTGGGGTTTAAGTGGTATTCACATAAGCCAATCTTATTTTCTCTGCTGCTTTTAAAAACACTAAATACATTCATTTTTTCTGACTGAATTTTCCTTGTATAGTATTTTCCTTGTATAAATATCTACTTTTGTTTTGTAATAGTAATAAATAGTAATAAATATCTAGGGAGCTTATATTAAGGTTTATGTTCTACCTTTTTTCTTTCTTCATACTCTGTGGTATCATATTAGGAAGAAAAACTTTATTTTATATAAATGATACTTGATTGACCAAATTTGCCTTAATGACACCCTAAAAATTGCTACTTTCATATTTCAGTCATATTCCGTGCAAGACTCTCAAGCTAACCATAGAAAATGATGATGGATGAGCAAGGAGTTCCCAATGCTTCAGAAGGATTTAGCATTTCTCTTTCTAAAATTGAGATTCAAATCCAGTTTTAAAGATTTGAAAATTGGGCTGGAGAGATGGCCTAGCGGTTAAGAGTGCCGACCGCTCTTACAAAGGACCCGGGTTCGATCCCCAGCACCCACATGGTGGCCGAGAACCGTCTGAAACTCCAGTTCCAGGAGAACTCCAGCTCCAGGGGAATCCGAGACCCTCTTCTGACCTCCGCGGCATTGCACGACACGGGTGCACAAACCTGCATGCAGACAGTACATTGATACACATACAGAAATAAATAAAATTAATTAAAAAATTAAAATAAAAGATTTGAAAATTTTTCTCTCAGAGAATAGATTTGGAATAATTCCATTTTATTTTGTGCAATTTCATATTCTTGTAATAAAAGTCATTATGAATAAGTCATGTCCAATTTTGGTATAGCGAGACAATTCTGATCTTACCATACTAATTACTTGATCATCACAGTGTCTGAATATCATAACAATGAATATTCTGACTTCTCTTGAACGTTCTGAGTTGTACTTCTCAAACAGACTCTTTCAGAATTGACTGCACTTGTTCTCCATCCCCATTTTCATGGAAATGGCTCAGGAATATTAGACTTGCAGGTCTGACAATACCAAAAATAACAGGTCAGTATGGTTTCAGTGCCTCAAATGTATTTTTTATTTTGTATGTGTATGAATGTACTGTCTGCATGTAGGCTTGTGCACCCGTGTCGTGCAATGCCGTGGAGGTCAGTAGAGGGCGTCAGATTCCCCTGGAACTGGAGTTAAAGACGGTTCTCTGCTGCCATGTGGGTGCTGGGGATCAAACCCGGGTCCCCTGCAAGAGCAGTTGGTGCTCTTAAACACTAGGCCACCTCTCCAGCCCCCTCAAATGTATTTTTAATCCAATGTTTTCTTTGCTGGGGTGGGGGACACAGCTGGAGAGACATCTCAGTAGTTAAAAAGCACTGGCTCTCATACAGAGGAGCCAGTATTGATACCCTGCACCCACATAGCATCTCACTACTGTCTATAACTCCAGTTCCAGAGGCTCCAATGCCTCTCTGTACCCCATTCTACACTTTCATATATATAGACAAAACACTCATATACATAAAATGAAAATAAATAAACAATTTTCTTTTATGGTTTACATGGAAAAGCTGTTTTGGGGCTATTTGTGAAGTATACTTTGGGCAAAGAATTAAAATGTGTTTAAAATCAGATATTTTTAACACATATTTATTTTCCCATTGATGTGCACTCATTGTACATGGGTTATAGAGAATATTCTCATACAAATATACAAATACAATAGATCCTGATGAGTTTAAGCATACTCCTTCCATACTTCCCAGTTGTCCCCTCTCCTGTTAATCTCCTTTCACTGCATAGCTTCACTTCTACTTTTATGTCATATATAAATACATTATTTTATTTACAAGCATAAAATTTAGGAACCACACATGAGAAGAAATCCAATATTTGTTTTTCTGAGGCTGAATTAGTATTCTTTCCAGTTGTATCAATTTTCCTGCAAACAACATAACTTCATTCTTGATTTCAGCTAAAAAACCTTTCACTGTGGAAATATATTACATCTCTATCCATTCTTATGTTTTGGGACATTTAGCTTGATTTGATAACTTAGCTATTGTGAATAATGCTGTATTAAATGCTGGTGTACAAGTATCTGTGTAAGGTTGATCTGAAGTCCTTTGTGTAAATGCCCAGGAGTGGAATAGTTATTTCACAGGATAGATCTACTATTGGCTTTTTTGAGGAGCCTCCATTCTGAGTTCCATAGTGGATGAACTAGTTTACATTCCCACCAGCAGTCAAGCAGGTGACTGTGTGCTCACCAAAATTTGTTTTCTTGTTGATAGACCATATGACTGAGTTGAGATGGAATCTCAGTGTGGTTTTAATTTGCCTTTCTCTGAGGGTTAATGATGTTGAACTTTTTTTCAGGCTCATTGGCAATTTGTACTTCATATTTTTCAAAATCATACATATGGATCAGTGGACTAGAGCAGAGGACACATGCATGAGCCCACACAAATACAGAGATCTGATTTTTACAAAGATGCCATAAATATGCACAGCAGAAAATACAACTTTTTGACAAATTACATTGAGAAAATTAGATATTCACATTTGGAAGAATGGAAGCAGATCCATTTTAATGTAAGGGTCAAAACTCAAACTTGTAAAGGAAATCTTAGGGGAAACACTCCCAATATAACAACAGGTGAGGGCTTTCTGAATAGAGTCAAGTAGTTCAGTAAATGTCAACAATTGACAAATGGGCCTCTAGAAATTAAAAGCTTCTGTACTGCAAAGAAAACAGGGAAAAGTGAAGAGACAGCCTGCAGAATGGGAGAAAAATCTTTATTAGCTATACATCTGACAGATTAATATTTAAAATGTATGAAAGCTAAATAACAAGAAACTGAACAACCAAATTAATTAATGTGCTAATGAGATTTACACATAGTTCTCAAAGACAAAATATGTATTTGCAGTATAATCTAGGGGTTGGTAAGATGGCTCAGACAGCAAAGGGAATTTCCACCAAGCCTGATAACCTGAGTTTGATCTCCAGAACCCACGTGGTAGGAAGAGAACCAATTCCTGAAAGTTTTCATCTGACCTCCATATGCATACATACATGCACACATCCACAACATGAATAAGTATAAACATGTTAAGCAGAGTGTGTATTATTCCTAATTTCACAGTCCAGAATTATACGCTTTCATCTTTCACCTACTGAGGGGACTTTATTTTTCCACCCTTAAAATGGAAATAAAGATATTTGTAAATGACTGTAATGAATAAATGTAAATTACTCACCATAATATATATATATGTATATGTTATATATATAACATATATATACATATATATGTATATATATATATATGTATCATATATATATATGATACATATATATATATGTTAATTTGTATCTGGTGCCAGTTAGTTAAGGCAAATTTGGTTCTTAGTTCCTTCAATGCCAGATCCACCTAGTTTACTTTTGTCATGCTAGAAATTTACAATTGTCTTGGTATGAAGAATGTGAAACTTTTAGGCCAGAAAAACCCTGTTATTTAATGCTCAGAAATAGGATAAGTGAGACATCTAAGGATGTCTAAAAATTAAAGCAGGTGCTGACATTCAAAGAAATAATTAACATGGAGTTGGTGCCAAGATGATTTGGACAGTTTAAATGCTTGTTTCCTGAAGCAGTTATTAAAGTACAAGATGTTGGAAAAATGTTCATATTTGCCAGCATGAATTCAAATCCTAAGAAAAGGGAAACCTTTCCTTAAAGGAGCACAAAGGAGAGATAAGCATAGTAATCAAAGCTAAAATGATACAAATTAAAATAAAAATTAAAAATATTCTGTTATATAGTTACATTTGTGGCTTCCTTGACAGTTTGCATTTGTGGCTAAATCTGAATAAATATGGTCATCAAATATGTAACCTTTTGTTCTTTTAACCCTGAAATTAATGCAGAACAGCAGCAAGTAAAAATAAACATAGCCAGGATATTACGTGGAATGGTAAACTCTAAAGCATAAGACAATATACAACATTCAAGGTATTCTTCCCAACCTCACTGCACATGTGAAGCCTCTGGGGGATGAAAGGGATATGAAAGCCTGAGTTCCAGTCCCTGGGATTGTCACTCAATTAGTCTTGTCTGTGGACAAAATTATTTATATCCTTTCAGAACTCTCTAGATGGTTCCAATGAGTAGCAGAGTTGAAAAGCACTGGACAGACCTACTGCATTTCAGCCCTGGCTCTCTTTTCACAGGCTGTGTATTCTCAAACAAGCTACTATTTCGTTTGTATGATTCTTTTTATTAAGCACTGCTTGGGATAAGGATGATTTTTGTAATGTTGTTTACTTATGAAATGTTCTCTTAAAACCCATTTAAATAGATGATCTTTCAGTATGCCCTGTCACTGCACAGGATCACATGCTCCACCGGCCATACATGGGCCATGGAAGCCAGCACCAGGAATGGTGGTCACCCCTCTTGTTATGACTTATAATCAGTGCTGTGTTTGGGTGAGTCAAGTGTTTTGTAACAGATGTGTCTGTTTCACTAAGACCTCAGTTTGCATTTCATAAAACTCATAATGGATAACATAGTCAATAACAAAGTCACTAAATGTACTAAAAATGTTTCAAAGCACTTAATTGATATAAAATTATAAATGTCAAATTGGAATTCTTTTTCACATTTGGTCATCAAAATCATACAGCAGGTCTCATTGCAGGTGTTCGACAGCAACTTTCCCTGGTGATGGTGGGATCCGGGGTGAGTTCCTCACTTTGGACATGAATGGTGGGTGGGCTGTAAACTCATTAGGTGACATTAGTGGGCTTCTTAGCCTTAATGTTCTATATGTAAAGTGATAATCACATGAAATGATCTACCCAAATTCCTTAAGGCAGTTTCCATAAAAAGTTTTCAGTAGACATTAACTATAAATATTTAAATTTATATTATTATAATTGCCATTGCTATTCAGTGGGGTGCAATGGTCAATGCTGAGTGAACACTGTAATTTTCTGAAGTCTCTCTATCTGTTACTGGTCACCAAGGTCCAAGTCAATATTTCCGGGTTCTTGGCCTCTTATACAAAGAACTGAAAATAAGGGCTCAGACAAACTTCAAGGGTAGGAAGATAACTTTATTCAAACTGAAGCAATAGTACAGGTTCCTAAAGGATACACTGATAGGATTTACCTGAGGTCATATAAATGAGGGTACTCAAGAACCCTCATTATTGTATGGGGCTTCTTTTCATGGGGTTCAAGAGCAGGCAGTATTTGGTTACTGAGAGGCACAGTGAGGGTAGTTCTCTGTTTTGATTAGATTAGATCATATAATCATTTTCTCCTGCACATGTCCTTTCACACAATGCATCTGATTTTAATTTTATCCATGCCCAATTATGCATAGACATAAGATGGTAAGTAGGGGATTCTTTCTAAAAGTCCAGTTGAAGATTTAGTTTGATTTATTGCACATGTACTTCCAAACTAGTTTAGGCTGGGTCAGCCTTTCTAGTCTTCATACCTGGATACATTTTGAATACACTTGAATAGACACTATCTAAATTTTATTACTTTTAAGGGCACAGAACTATACATTATTGTTCAAGTAGGGATATGCATGTAGGCCTAGATTTAGGTAGGAGTCTGAGGGGGTTTTGAGGTTGCTAGAAGCATTGTTTGGAGGTGGATATGTGTGCATAGTACATGCAGGTAAAGGAACTAGACTTCCGGGTGCATTATTACAAGTGAAGAGGTGCATAACAAAAACCAAATAGTGTCCAAAGTCAACAAGTTACTCCTATGCTTGGCTGCCTCATTCCCACTAGAGGCACAGACAGGAAATGTTCATATGAAGACCAGAAATTAATTGGTCATAATTCCAAAAGCAGTCCCCCAACTGTGTTCTGAGAAGTATTTGGGCCACATTCTATGACTAAATAACTGTGAGAGATTTCTGCTTTATATTCTTGATATCATAAAACATGACAGCAGAAGCCCCAAGAATTCCATTCAGACTTTATAATTCATGTCTATACTGTCATTTCCCAAGTACATTTCACTATAATACCCTTTATTTTGTAGACCGTCTATTAAAATTAAGTGAAAGCTTTGTTCTTGAGAGCACGGTTTGGTAAATGCACTGAAAATGTCTGTCATGGTTGATCTGTGTAATAAAGAAGACTTCATTTCTATTCATCTTTAAGAATGATGCTACTTTAAGGGAGACAGGGAGGGACAGCTTGTCTGTATCTCTGGACTCATTGTGTTCTTTCCAATGCTGAATGTGATATTTCACGCCTCATGAAAGTAAAGTACAGCATTACTGTTTAGCTGAGCTCCAGTTAATTACTTAGATCAAATCCTCAGGACCAAGTTGTTTCACTCTCTCTTCCTCTCTCTTTCCCCTTAGAGAAGTGATTTTAAAAATAATTCCAAATTGTGTGCTTAAACAGGTGAATGGAAAATTTAAGTTCAATCTCTGAGCCTATATATGTATTTATTATATATATGTAAATATCTTGTACCACTGAAAAATTCAGTCTTGTTAATATATGAATAAACACAATAAATCTGTAGTTGTGAATATAATCAAATGAAACATTAGTTGAGTCAATCATTTGCAAATAATTGAAAGAACATTTACTACTCATTTAAATATATATGAAAAATGGACAACATACATATTAATAATAAGGTAAGATACATTATTGCTATCACATGTAAAAAGTTTTCTCCATTTTGAAGTCATCATGAAGTTTACATATTTTTGAGTGGTGAATCAAGCAAGTAAAGGCAAATAAACTCACACTTCAAACATGTATAGACTGAAGTTAGTTAATTTTCATATAGCCAGTTTCTTAATATGCAAAAGAAGAAACAATGTAGTCTCTGTGAAAACTTACAATGAGGAATAATTGAAGCAAGTCATGTAAATACATGAAATACATGTGTGCATGAAAGCCAAGCCGGAAAAAGGTGTCCTGATCCTGGCAGAGACACATACCTTACATGGCTCACTCCCCTTTACTGTGAACAGACCTGTGGCTTCTGTCCAATTGAGCACAGCAATAGGACTAAGACATATGTAGCTACAAAGGTCCCCATGTGATTACATATGCACATAACACACACAGATGCGCAGGGCCACATTACCTAGAGCATCACACCATTCCTGAGAAACTACATATACAGCTTTGTGGTGAAAACTGCAATGTTGAGAAGACCTCCCTGGCAGGGATCAGGAGGAGGAAAACAGAAAATGGGAAACCGAGGCACCCAGAGTGGTATAGTGGGTGTAGAGAGCTTCCAAAAGCACTTCATGGACCTTTAGATGAGATGGCAGCCCCACTTGCCACTTTGCCTAAAGCTATCTTAGAGAGCAAACTCCAGCGAAGCTGTGCACAGACGGTGATGTCTAGAAACTGGTGCAATGCATGTTTGGTGTATTCACTGCCCGTAGGATATTGCTTGACAGCTAAAGACGGTAATACGTGGAATGACATATGCATAGTGGTCACGCGCACCACCACATTGCTATGATTGTGCCTTCCACTCCAAGTTATTGAAATATTAATTAATATGATTTACTATTTATCTTCTATAAACAAATTACATTTCTTGTTTTGACCAAGGCTTTTGAAATAGTGGTTTCTGCATCAAACTTTTCCATTTGATTCCATAAGCATTGACTCCCTTAAATTCCTACGCATCATTTTTACAGGGGAAATGGGGGAGATCAGTACACATAAGGATCTTCTGACTTTCAAATTGAAGGTTTGAAATCCAAAGACTCTTGTTAGAGAAAACAACACAACTTGTACTCTATGTTTTAAATATTGTATTCATTATTTTTTTTGTATTCATTATTTTTATGTGTATAAATGTATTGCCTGCATGCATGCAAGTGCACCCATGTCAGGCAATGCCCATGAAGGTCAGAAGAGGGTGTTCGATCCCTTGGAACTGAAGCTAGCGACGGTTGTTAACCACCATGTGGGTGCTGGGTACCAAACCTGGGTCCTCTGTAAGAATAGCTAGTGCTCTCAATCACTGAGCCATCTCTTCAGCCCTATAATTTATAATCTAGATATATATATTTATTGATTCTGTTGTTTGAGTACCCTGCTTAATACAACTCAAGCCCTCATTGCTTCTCATTGATGCTAACTACGCACCCCAGATTGTAGGAATTGACAGGACTGTGGTCCCCTGCTCAAGAATGATTGTAGTATATATAGTGTATGTTCATATTATTCATAGACTATTGGATCTGGTTAAAGGTTTCATAACATTCTGATTATATTTTTCTGAAATCAAAGTATAGAAAATGACATTAATCCAGGTGTGGTGGAGCATGTCTTTAATCCTATTACTCAGAGGAAGAGGAAGGAAGATCTCTATAATATAAAGGCCAGCCTGTCTACATAGTGAATTCCAAGCTAGCAGGGGCTACAGAGAGACTCTGTGTAAACACACAACAAAAAAAGAAATTGCATTAAAATACTTTGTATCTTATTTTACAATACCATGCATAAATTCCCTCCCATTGAATGTGCCTTAAGTGCAAATAAGACAGCTGTTGATTACCCCAAGATAAAAGTGCCACTACTGCACCAACAGAGATACTTTGCTGGGCTAGTCATTGCTATAATTCATAGACTATAGCTGGGTAGAATCATTGATTGATTCTCTCTTTTGGCAGCTTGCATAGTGTCTTCTGATACTATGAGAGCTAGAATTCAGGGAGAAGGCTTCCAGGTCAGTTCCAGCTCAATTGTTCCAAGTTTTGTGTCTAAAATATGTCTTGTTTTGAGCAATAGGTTCTCGCCTTCAACTTCCAGGAGGCAGAGAAGGGCTGTGGCAATAGCCTATATTATTTTGTGAGTCCCTTTGTCTACTCTGACTAGCAACTTGAAAGAAGATTTTCCCATATTGGCATTGTGATATTCTTTATATCATCATTAAATATACTATATATATCTTTAAATTGTATGTATATTTCCCAATAGGCTTATTAAATACTACACGAGGATGATTCATGTATTCACATGAGCTACCATGATTTATATGCATACCTAGTTCTGTACACACACACACACACACACACACACACACACACAATTCTCTTGAGCACTGAAGTTGATCAGCGCTATCTCCTTTTGTATACAGTCACTGTGTTTTTAATGTACAGTGAAAGCACTGCAGCTCTTAGCTATTTACACACGGTACATCAAAGCCTATATGACTAAATGCTCAATGTTTACTTCATCCCCATTTCGTTTCACTCTGACTGCCTTAGCCCATAGTTCCAATTATTTATTACATTTTAGATTTTAGAACAATTATCTACACATTTACAAAGACATCCTAATTCATCTCTAAAAAGTTTTTATATGCACCTGTAAAATGAGTGATTCCCTTGTTTACACGTCACTCACCTTTTCTCCTTTCCTCTAACTTGAAATACAGAAATTTTGCAAATTTAAGATTCACACTTGACATTTACCTAGGATTGCTTTCAAATGCAAAGAAGACATCAATGAATCCAGTAAGACTCAAGACAGATGAGGGAGAGGAACAGCTGCTGTGGTTATTGTCTCTTTGCAAGGAAATGTGCTTAACTGTTCTCATGCCCATTGGAAATTTGGTCTTATCATATGCAGATCTCACCATATTATTTATGGTTATTTCCAACAGTCTCCTTCAGGTTGGTGCCATACTGCAGACTTTGAGCACAGAGGCTCATTGTACTACTTTTCCCCTTGAGGAGCAACTCATGGGCTCTGTCAGTTCATGCTGTGAAAATCTGCCTAGACATACCCGGCAACCATAGATATGCTAAACATTCCTAAACTTTGTTCAGGAAAAAGCACACAGTTACCCAGTTCCTCACATTACTGCAGAGCCCTATGAGCTCAGGGTGTGAGCATGAACAAACTAGATCATCCCGAATATTTTTAACATGTCATTTCTACCTACTAGAATAAAATAAACCAACAGTCTAAAAGCCATTTTGAAACACTAAACATGCAATTTACTCAAAATTCAGATTAAAGGAACATTATTAGTTTGACATAGAAATTCTACAGTCCATTATGTGCCATTTTTTAAAAGTAGTGCTAAAATGTTAGTAGGATAAGAGCAGTGTTAAAACCCACCACTTCTCTAAGGTTAGTTTTCACTGTTATATCTCTATTTGTAGCAAATCAAGTAATACTGTAAACATCTAACCATCCTTTCTATTGTTATTCATCACTAATTTAATGGACCAGGCACTTTATTCTCCTCAGTGAGCCATAGCAACAATATCCAGCCTCTTCATCTCTTCTCATATCTCCATTTCCCAGTTTTGTTCTGCTCCAGCCAAGAGGATGACTCTCTTAGGTATAGTAATCCATGCATCTTCATCATGAAATCTAAAATATGCATTATCATCTCAAAAATCCTTCTCATTATCAGTTGCAACTTCCAGGTCAGCTATGGCTACAAGAGGATACTGTCTCAAAAAGACCAAAAAAAAAAAGAAAAGAAAAGAAAAGAAAGCTGGCAAATATACATAGCTATTTTTTTTAATTAGTTAAAAGTTTGAAAGTTTGAAAATCCTCTTCTCTAAGTTTTTCAAAGCCTAAAACTGTCTTTGGACACTTGATAAAATGAATAATTATACCATAGAGCTATACCCATAGAGCTACTGGTGAGTGGATAAAGCAAATGTGGTACATCTACACAATGGAATTCTCTGTAGTGGTCAAGAGAGACAGCATCATGAAGTTTGCAGGTAAATGGATGGAACTAGAAGCCATTACACTAAATGAAGTAACACAGTCCCAGAAAAACAAGCAAAGTATGGTGTCTCTCATTTGTGGATCCTAGCACCAAATCCTTACTTGCAAGGCAAACTGAGTAATTTTTTCTTCCTTTTTATGTAAATATAATACCTGCTATTACTATAAAAAGTACATTGAAACATACATCAACTTGATATATAATGTAGAAATGTAAAGTAATATTAATATTTCTTTTTACCTGTTACAACTCTACTGTTAAAAGGTGAAACCTTAGTTGTTTTGGGTGACTATATATGATTAACTTGGGAAGCAAACTTAATTTTTACGTTAAATCATCTTAAAGAGAATGCTACAAGGTGATACTGTACAACAGAGAAATTATAGAGAACATTTGTATGTGTCAATCCCAAAGTTCTTGCTCTACAGATTTTATGTAAAGCAAATGTGGGCAACAGCGAATTATATCTCCATTTAATTCAGATGCATTACCATTTTTATCAGATTCTGTAAACCAATGTTGTTTAATATACANACAACAACTACACCACCACCACCAACAAACAAAAAAGACTGGTTGAAAGAAATGACTGAAACAGTAAATTTTTGCCCAAAACACTAAAGTTCTGCATTGAAAGATTTAAAAAAGACTGAGAAACATAGCAAGTTCCAGGACAGCTGGAGCTACAGGGAGACCCTGCCTTAAAAAGACAAAAAAAAAAAAGACTGAGAAAAAGATGTTAAACATGTATGGCAGAATGCATGAGCTCTGGCAGGGTGGGAGGCATTGAAGGGAGAATGAGTCTAAATTTTATTAAGAAATGTTGTATGAAATGCACAAAACTTCAATTAAAAAAGACAAAAAAAGATCTATGTGGAAAGGTTTTATTGTATTTTTCCACTGCAGAATAAAATGGAACAGAAATTCTTTTCTTCTATGGAAGAGTTGCACTATATAGATCATAGTGTTTATTTAGTGGGATATTAGCATCAGTCATAAAGAATGGATAAAATGCATTATATGGTCATTCATAAAGGTGAATTTTCCAGTGTATTGTTTCAGAAAAATAGACATAATCCATTAATGTAAGTTTAGTAGCTGTTTTTCATATGTACAAGTGGTATACATGTATTGTTTTTCAAATTTGTCTAGAGTTTGAAGAAATAAACTTTATTTTTCATTTTCAAAAAAAGAATCATGTTGTTCAAAGGCTTGGCAGTATATTGAATTTCATGCCTCAGTGTAGACATTTTTCTCAATTTTTAAAAATAGTATAACATTTTTAGGCTGGGCATGGTGGTACACGCCTTTAATACCAGCACTCCAGAGGCAGAGGCAGGCTGATCTCTGTGAGCTCAAGGCCAGCCTGGTCTACAGAGGGAGTTCCAGTCCAGCTGGGGAACGGGGAGACTTTATCTCAAAAAAACACACAAAAAATAGTATAAAAGTTTCAAAGTCATGACAATTGCTGTGCTTCCTAGTAGGATCGAAAGGTTATTCCTTGGACAAAACTGTCAGCCATGAAAGGAAACAGCAGGAATGACCAGAGTTCAAGACAGCAGCTCCAGAGAGAGTGGATTGATTTGTTCTCATCCACCTGTGCCCCTTTCTTAAGCCTAGGGAAACAATCTGCGGAAGATTGGGGCGTGGTAGAATGTACGGGCTGCCCGATGGACGTGAATGGTGAAACTAAGCAATGTAGTCTGGACACACTCATTGATCAACTTGATTGAACATACAACCCTCACTCCCCGGTGGGAAGGTGGGGTTGTGGGGGTTTGGGCACCCAAGGCTGCAAACTGGTTTTACATGGAAGGATGCTTGTACTCATGGATTATCACTTATAGCTAAAAAAAATGAAAAAAAAAAACTGAGAGAAAGATGCAGGACAGTTATGGCAGAATGCATGATCTGGGATGGGGTGGGGGGTGGGGGGAAAGGGAAAGGGAAATATGCCTGAACTGATTTGGAAAATGATGTATGAAATGCACAAAGCATCAATTAAAAAAGGTTAAAAAAATAAAAAAAAGTCATGACAAAACTATTCATGTTAATCAAAAAACTTATATAGAGATATAACATATGTGTCAATAAATAGTACAAAAGAGAAGAGAAAATGGAGTTCAGCTGCTTCATCATATTAAATGTGTCAGTATTACGCTCATGTAGATTTGTTACTTAAGGATGAATAAAATTAATACTTTCTTTTTTATATTATTTTATTAATTTTATTTATTTATGTATGTGTATAAATGTACTGTTTGCATGCAAGTCTGTGCACCCTTGTTGTGCATTGCCGCGGAGGTCAGAAGAGGGTGGTGGAGTCCCCTGGAACTGGAGTTCTCCTGGAACTGGTGTTTCAGATGCCATGTGGGTGCTGGGAATCAAACCCGGGTCCTCTGCAAGAGCAGTCGGCACTCTTAACTGCTAGGTCATCTGTCCAACCCTAAAATTAATACTTTCAACAAGTATAATAAAACAATAAAAAATGAGCAGCCATGTAGGAGTATAAAACTTTTTTATTTTTGATCTTAGAATTTTTTTTTTATTTGTTTTCTTCCCAAGTGACAAAAATAACCAATAGTGCAATGAGAGAACTAGAATTCAGGAATTGGGACTTTAAAATACAAATAATAGGGAACTAGAAGTTCCTGTGGAAAATACTGGCAGGAAAAATAGTGCATTTTGGCCAAATTTTTCAACAAGAATTGTACAAAAAGATTATAAAGGGGAAGTCACTGCTGGTGGGAATGAAAACTCATGCAACCCCTATAGAGAGCAGCATAGAGAACTCTTTTTTTTTCTTTTTTAAACGTTTCATTGGAAAATTTATAGCATAATAAAAAGGTAGTTACCAAGAACAACAATGGTATTGTCTCATTCAACATATCTAACCAATCAACATCCAGTCATGTCTACTTCCTACCGCACTAATGATAATGGAAGCAAAAAGGAAACCAACTGTCACAATCACTGACCTAAAGGGACAACACTTACTGGATGTTTATGGAATGCCAAAATGGTTCCTGCCACTTCACTACTCAGAAAGTTAAATCCACATATCCACCATGAAAACGGAACAACTAATGACGCTTTTTTTCAAAGTACCCTTTCTTGTCCTCAATCCTAAATATGATAGTATGCTAACATGTGCATTTGTTTACATAGATACAAGTACATTATAAGCTAGGATCTGCATATGAAGGAAAATGTGTTTTTGTTTGTTTGTTTTATGTTCCATAATAAGATGATATAACATCAGGTATTATATTTACTAAGAAACAAAGAAACAGGAATTAGTTTGCCTTCTTTTTTTATTTATTTTTTTATTGATGCTTTGTGTATTTCATACATTATTTTCCAATTCAGTTCAGCATATTTCCCCTTCCCTTACCCCCTCCCCACCCCACCCCATCCCAGATCATGCATTCTGCCATAACTGTCCTGCATCTTTCTCTGTTTTTTTTT